>JABAJW010017929.1:70574-80818 GCA_018855395.1 Arthromyces matolae
AGAGAATTAACAGCGTCGCAACCAAAACATTCGTATATATTCAACGCGTATGCAGACCCACCAACCGCCACCCTCCAACGCATTAAAGGTCTCACTACAGGGTCTTTGCCAACGTTCGTCGATATAGGGAACAATTTTGGTGCGTCGTCGATCGCAGAGGACTCGATTCTTAAGCAACTGCGCCTCGCTGGAAAAAAGGTAGGATTGCGTCCCAGTGCCACACTTCAAAACACTGCTAATACACTCCATCTAGTCTGCATTTATGGGAGATGATACCTGGATGTCTGTCTTTCCTGACGCGTTCGAGCCCAATATGACATTTCCATACGATTCGTTCAACGTTGAAGACCTCCACACAGTTGATGAAGGCGTCATCGAGCACCTCTTTCCTCTTCTGGAGGACCCCAGCAAGCCGTTCGACTTTCTGGTAGGCCATTTCTTGGGTGTAGACCACGTTGGACATCGAGTAGGACCGGACCACCCTAGCATGAAAACGAAACTGAGCCAGATGAATGACGTTTTGAAGCGTGTTGTCGATTTGTTGGATGACGAAACTCTTCTTGTTGTTCTTGGTGACCATGGAATGGATCTTTCTGGTGACCACGGGGGGGATGGCGCTCATGAGACGTCTGCTGCTCTCTGGGTGTATAGCAAAGGTCCCGCCATCACACAAGCTCACCTGTACCCGCCTCCTTCTGGATTGCTCCGTTACACATATTTCCCTGGCACCACTGTCAGACACCGGAATATCCAGCAAATCGACATTCTTCCGACGCTCTCGCTGCTCCTCGGCCTTCCAATCCCATATAACAATTTAGGATCCGTCATCCCTGAACTGTTCTGGAGAGATCGCACAGGGACGGAGCTCTTACGTGCGCTAGAAATCAACTCCGCACAAATTAAGCAATATCTTGACACATATCGTGCCAGTCCATCTGGTGGAGAACTCAATGATTCGTGGAATTCGATAGAGGCAGCGTGGACTGCAACCAAAATTTCTTCATCTGTACACGATAACAACTTCGTCAAATACTCGAATTTCAACTGGGTAGCATTAGGCGCATGCCGGTCTATGTGGGCACAGTTTAACCCTCTCCTTATGGGCTTGGGCCTGTCCGTCCTCGGAGTTGGTTTAATTGCTACTTGGGCGGTGTGGTCAGGGTTATCGGCGTCGAGGCATATGTGGTATGATTGGATTGACCTTCATCTCGGCCGTTGTCTTCGTGGCATCGCTGGTGGTGCTATTCTTGGCGTCGCTGCATATGTGCTACTTGGCACTTTTATCCCTGGCATCGATGCACTCGATTACGCTCTATTCTTCGCCCCTCTGCTCTCTTCCCTCATTGTCATCGCGTCTTCCCCTCCAAATCTATCTTTCAAAGCCCTTAAGTCAACACCAATACTACTCATTCTCCACGCATTGGCCTTCTTTTCTAACTCTTTTACATTTTGGGAAGACAGGATAGCACCTTTCCTTCTGGTCTCTTCCATCGCACCTTCAGTCTTTGTCGGCTTGTCTGCCCCAGTTACTCGCCTACGCCTTCGTATCGTCGGTTTCTCTATATTGTTTGCCGTATGCGTACGGCTTATGGCAATGAGCACCGTATGTCGTGAAGAACAAGGCTCGTACTGCCACGTCACATTCTATTCCTCGTCCTCCCTTCCTTCACCGCCTTTAGTCGTCCTCGCTCTCGCCATTCCTGCGGCGTTGGGCATTCCCTACGCATTGAGACGATATCTAAGGATAAGCCGTTCTGACGTTGGTGTCGCACGCTCTTTCATCCCACTTATTCTGCAACCTGCACTTCTTGCGGGTTCCGCACTTTGGATTGTCGAGTGGGCTGATTCTGCAGGTATTCTCGACCATCACTGGGAATCACTTCTGCGTGTCACAAGGACAGGCCTGGCGCGACTTGCGTTTGGACTTATTCTTCTCGGTGGTGGGTTCCTCTGGTGGTCAGTGCCAATTTGTCTGGACTTCGAGACCAAGGAAGCAGGAACTGAACAGAAACGCCAAGTCAACGTCATCGGCTATGCAAATGCCTTTGGATCGCCATATCTCATCTTTTGGAGTATTGGCCTTGCCGTTGTCTATGCTTCAACGCAGCTTACGGGACAAGTCGTTATCGCTCTAGCCACGGTTGCGCTTTTGTCGTGGTTGGAAGTCGTCGATAGTGTGCGTGATGTGAAGAGCATCCAAGCGGAATTCGCAAAGGGCACTCCGTCAACATTTCTCAGTAATGACGGGTCAACAACCATTTCGCCGCCCATCCAATTTTCAGACATTGTGCCCCTCGCGCTTCTTGGAACACACCTCTTCTTTGCCACGGGTCATCAATCGACTATCTCATCCATACAATGGAAGTCTGCATTTATGCTCACATCTAATCTCGTTTATCCGTGGTCGGTCGTTACAGTGGCTCTTAACTCTATTGGGCCCTTATTGATCATGGCTCTTGCGGCACCCCTTCTTGCACTCTGGAATCGCGCGCCTGTGTCCAACATCTTAAAACCCTCTCAGAAAAAGCCATCAGAGGATAAGAAAGAGCAAGAAATGATAGCTCCCGATTCGCAAGTCAAGGGAGAAAGCACACTAGCAGCTGTGGGATATATGGCGTACTATGCAACGCTCCTTTTGGGAGCAGCCATAAGCGCGGCGATATTGAGACGCCATCTGATGGTTTGGAAAGTCTTTGCTCCACGTTTTATGGTTGGTGTGCTAGGGGTTGTCGTAGCCGATATCGGTGTGGTTTTGGGGGTTGGCGTCGGGGTGGAGAGGATCACTTATCGAATCGGACGCATGTTTGGCAAAAGTAACCGGTGAATTAGAATTTTATAGATTTGTTGGTCGCCAACCTGCGCACTTGGAAACATAAAGCTAGATGGAGAAGGTTGCTCTGATTTGGACTGATGTCCCGCATGTCCGCATTTGGAAGGTGCCACACTGAGGCTGTGCTAACTTTCTAAATTTCTGGTAAACGAACCAAACTTTAACAAACTATGTCGATCGTCAGCCACCTCTCCAGCCTATATAAACCCCTGTAAACTCTCAGAATCCCCCCATCACCTCTTGACCTACAACCACCACCATCTCCCCTCTCCTCTCCTCTTGCTCTCCTCTCTTCGGCCACTCTCCGAGTCTTCGACCACTCACGAAGCTAAGTCACGCCTAACGCGTTCGAGGCCCCTCGCCCTTCGCTGACCGGCCTTTTGCATGCACGAACATAACTGGTGTGCTCGCTGAGGGCGATGGGTACAGGGCGTTGACTCGGATCGTCGAGCCGAGATGGGTGGCGTAAAGAGGTCAGTATCGTGCTCTGGTTTTCCGACGCGTAAAGCTCACCGTTTCATTCAAATTGTCTCTCAGCGGGTGGCTTTCTTTGTCGATTGGACAAAGGCGAGGAAGGCGGCGCGTAAGTTCCTCCCTATTCCTCTTTATCATCCTCTGTCACTTACGATTTTGCCCCCGCTCTCAGTGCACAGTGAGCATCTGGCGGGAGCATAGCTCGTGAGTCCCTTTTCCTCACCTAGCATCAGTTCATCTCACTCATATGCCGTCCCGCTACAGCTTCGTCTGAGTCGTCCTGAGTCGTCCTGAGCGTGAGGTTAAGTCTAGCCTGAGCCTCAGCTTGAGCTTGAGCATCCTCCCCTCACCCGCCTTGGGCGTGGCTGCGGTTGAGTTCTGCTTTCTGAGTTCTGAGTTTCTCTTTTTCCATCATATGCTTGGGCGACCTAGGCAAGGGCGCGAAGATCACCTCAACATCAAGATTTCTACATGCGTGACATTCTTTTATTTCCTATGCTTGGGCGACCTAGGCAAGGGCGCGAAGATCACATCAACGCACTCGACACCTTTATAAGTGTTGTAGTCATGTGTGAACTCTAAGTGTTTCTTATTTTTATCCATGCTTGGGCGGCCTAGGCAAGGGCGCGAAGATCAGAACCGACCCTCAACACTATTAATATTTACCTCTAGTATACGCAACGTTTGTACATTTTCGCACTGCAGTGGTGGCAAGCTTTCCTCACTGAGGTTTTGATGCTACCCCACTTGCACCTTTTACCTTACTATACCATTACTTTACTTTTACTATACTGGCTTCATGCGACCTTTGTTCGCTACTATAGGGATATTGGAATAAAAGGAGAGGATGTACCACTACCATACGGGGAAGATAGTCAAATCTTATCTTATCATTTCAATTCGCTTCATTCTGCTATCATTTGAACATCAAGCCGGAACTTGCTTGTGGTGCGTTGACAATCATCCTGCACCCTTCTTGATACTATTATGCCATCTCTAGATTCAATATTCTATGGAGCAGTCATAACCCCAGATACCCTTAACTCATACAGCGCCCTCCCAAATTGTCTTCTCTCAGTTGGACCAGATGGCAACATAGAATGGATAGAAGAGGACGTGGCAGCCCATGCGTTGCAGGACAACTTGGCACAGAAAGGGTTGGTAGATGTTGATATTGTCGTATTGCAGCCAGGAGAATTCCTTATGCCTGGATTTATTGATACCCATACGGTGAGCCCAACAACCTTGTCGTGTTACACATGGTCGATCTCACAGCAAAACGAAACAGCATGCTCCTCAACTCCCTAATCTTGGAAGGTACGTGAATCTTCCATGGTGATTCCTGATAATCATTAATTACACGTCTAGCGGACAACAGTACGAACTGCTTGACTGGTTGAGCAACGTCACTTTTCCAATGGAGGCCAAGTTCTCTGATATAGAGTTTGCTCGAAGATCCTACAAATCTGCAGTAAGGCGAACGATTGATTGTGGAGTGCGTTCGTTTGCGATTTGTTGGATGCACCCATGACTCATGCGGGTTTTGTTTTTCAGACCACCACTTGCTGCTATTACGGAACCCTACATCTAGAGGCGACGAAATTACTTGCTGATATCGTACATTCTAACGGTAAGTCAACGTTATTCTTAAGAATGCATATGTGATTAAATAGCGTTTCCAAGGCCAGCGCGCGTTCATAGGCGTGAGTGCTATACCTTGGACCATAATTTCCTGCCTTGCTCACTGACCATATAGAAATGCAATATGGATCGAGAAAGTCCTGATTACTACATTGAAACATCAGCGGACACATCCATCGCCGATACCAAAGCACTGATATCCCATATCCGATCCATATCCTCACACCCAGATACCCCACACACATCGCATCTCGTCCAACCGATCCTAACGCCCCGTTTCGCCATCTCATGCACTCCAGAGCTACTAACCTCTCTGGGCGAACTCGCATCCTCTGACCCGTCGCTTTCTATACAAACCCACATATCAGAGAACCTCAACGAGGTTCGCGCCGTCAAGAAACTGTTCCCTAATGCCCCACACTATGCTGGGGTATACGATCAATTTGGTTTATTGCGTTCAAATACTATCCTGGCGCATGGTGTATGGCTTGAAGATGCTGAGATAGAGCTGATAGCGAAGCGAAAGGCCGGAATCAGTCATTGCCCGACGAGCAACTTTAATCTTAGCAGCGGGGTTGCTCCTATCGGAAAGTACCTGGATAAAGGCATCAAGGTAGGCTCTCCTTTTTTTCCCATCTGCTGCTTGTTTCGTAATCTTACATGATACTGTTAGGTTGGACTTGGAACCGACGTATCGGGAGGGTATTCTCCTTCAATTCTCAATACGATTCAGAACACGAGCATCGCATCGAAAATCATCGCAATGGAGAATCGCGCCTTGGGAAAATCCGACTCCGAATTTAAGAATCGTCAGTTCCCGGTTGCGACGCTTCTGTATCTCGCCACTCTTGGTGGTGCTGAAGTTTGCGATATTGATAAGAGGGTAGGGTCTTTCAAAGAAGGGAAGAGTTTCGATGCACTGTTAGTTGATACGCGGACGAATGCGGGAGCTAGTGGAATGTGGTTCCCGGAGCAAGAGGTGACGCTTGAAGAATTGTTGGAACGTTTCTTGTTTTGTGGGGATGACAGGAACATCTCGAGGGTTTATGTGCAGGGACGATTGATTGGAGGGAAAGTATCTAGATAGTCTCGTTCCTGTTGTAATCTGTTTGACCTAATATCTGACGATATGCCCCACGATTTAGCCATGATTAAAGTCTTACAATCAAGGTATATTTTCTCTGTATCAGAGCATGTACATTTACAATCCAAGTCCCGGGAAAGATGTTTCTAAAGAAACACACACCCCATTCATTCACTCAACACCATACTGCTTAACCCACCCCAAATGGAACCTCTCCAGACTCTCCACATACTCTTCGACTCCCGGACACAAACACGTAAGCCTAAAATGCCATTCGCCATCCTTCTGTCCAAATCCACTGCCCGGTGTAGCACAAATGCCTGTCTCGTCTAAGAGTCTTAAGGTATAGAATACGTCGGGGGTCTTGTTCGCCTGTTTGGCTGCGTCGATGGCCTTTGAGGAAAGCGTGACTTTGGGGTGAAGGTATAAAGCACCAGGAGATGAGACACATGATATACCAGGGAGCTGGTTAAGTCGGTCGGCCATCAGTTTCGTTCGGGTAGCAAGTGCAGTGTGAATAGAGCTAGTTTCCTGATGCCATAACTCGAAACTTTCTTCGCCACGTCTGGGTGGTCGTATCATACAATCCACACCGATTTGTCCTTGTAAAGGTGGACATAGACCAACGCTGACCATTTTGTAGATCTCGGCCAAGACGGAAGAAGGGAAATTGTGACATTCAAAGTAACCTCCACGACGACCACATTCGCCTGAGACGCCTTTGGAGATGGAGTGGAATGATGCGAGCGGGACGGGGGAGTTTAGTTGGGCGGCAATCTTCTTGAAGGATGTGAATGGGAAGGCAGTGGGATTATGGAGGTTGGATTGGTAGACTTCGTCTGCGAGGAGAACTAGACCATGTTGTTCACAGAGACGGACTAGAGCGGTTTGGGTATCTGCGTCGAGAACGGAACCGGTTGGGTTGCCGGGGTTGATGACGACTAGGACCTTTGGATCAGTTCCCTCTGACTTGGCCTTTGTGATGGCCTCTTGTACGCTCTCGACAGATGTTGACCAGCCCTTGGTTTCATCAAGGTAATAAGGTATAGGTTTACCGCTGAACTGGGCTAATGTTGCAGTGTACAATGGATATTGAGGAATGGGGATCAAGACGCCAGAGTCTGGAGGAGTGAGTAGCATCGACAGAAGGAGCGAGACGCCAGATGATGCGCCCGCTGTCAGGAATATGGAATTTGGGTCAGAGGGAAAACCATCGCGTTCTGTAGACAATGAGTGTCATGGATGGACAATAAAGTGGAAAAAAACACACCTTCGATAAACTTTGCGACATTCTTCCGGATTAGAGGTACACCCTGGGAATGGGAATAGGCGCCTACGGAACCAATCTCTTCGAGTAGCTCCTGAGCACGAGCGACGACGTCTGCTGGGAATATGCCAGGTGCCAGGTCAGCGAGTGCAGGATATTCAGTGAGCGCAGCAACCTGTGTTAGTGGATGAGGGACATGGCAAGGACGACACGTATACAAAAGTCCACACACCTGTCTAGTAAAAGTGATTGGAGTCTGATCTAAACCCTTCTGCTGTGGATTCCCGATATTACTGGAAATGACCTTATCGAAAGGCAATCCATGGTTAGGTTCCTGTAATTTAAGACGGTACTCTTCGGCTTTAATGGCCAACTCGCCCCGAACAGCGTATTCGACGTTCTTGACTGTTGGATTAAGAGAGGATAGAGTAAGAGGAATCATGGACGACGATGGACGGCGATGGGGTATGCTCGATATTGATGGTAAACGCCGGAAACTGGGTATGCTCCGTCTCATGTGCGCCATCGTGCAGGTCACGAGTACGGTTTTCTGTGCGATGTAAGCAACAAAAATTCCAACGAAAGACGACGACGAACAGTTAAAAAAAAAGACGGTTTTTATCCAAACGAACGAATGAAAGAACAATAGCCTGGAGCTGACTCGATGCAAGAACGTTGTAACTTGTGAAGAAAAAAAAAAACAGACAGCAGTCCCACGCAAATCATAAAACCCAGGTTTAAGGTTAGGGTTAGGAAACCGTTATGTACGACACTCGGTTATTGAAAACACGCATTCCACACCTATTTTCCAAAACTATCGATAGCTCCATGGCCACTATCATAGATCTGAGTACATTTGACATGAAATGAAGTAGCACCGGAACTTGAAATCGCGACAGATGCGGGATTTGAGCCCGAAGGCTTGCCAATGCCCGTGTATTGAAGGCAATTCTACTTCCTTAAAACACTTGCACAGCATCAACGATAGGTATAATTAAGTCAGGCTTATAAGCAACAATAAATGAACGTCCAACTTGGCACCATGTCAGACCTCTACGAACTGACCTTCACCAAGGATAACCCTTGCAACACGAGTATCATTGACGATGACACAGGGAAGACTTTGTACATAGTCATCACAGAGCATGGCGAAGACACTGTAACAAGCGTCAAAAGAGGAGATGGGGAAATAGTTGCGTCGTGGGTCTGGCGAGATATCATGCCGGATATTATAACAATCGGGAAAGGATCTCCAATCTCTGTCAGTGCATGGTTGAAGAAGAGCCTCATTCCTCTGAGAAAGCAAGTCCCTCCGAGCTCTTATTTAACGAGCACAACTAACGCATTAACTAGCACCGTGAGCTTAAAAGACCACAAAGGGAGTAGTCTGACATGGAAAGGAAATGCGCCTGGGTTGTCGTTTGAGGCAAGTTCAAAGGTATCAAGGCTCAACGCTATTCAAGAGTTAACGATTTGAAATTAGTTGTTCTTCGATGACGATAAAACAACCCCTCTTGTACGTTTCTGTAGGTCACGTACCGTCTGGGATCGCACGGTCCAGCCTCTAGTGGCTACGGAGAAGCCTGCATGTTTACAATTTGACGAACGAGGTCTCGAGATTATGGACATCGCGGTTGTTTCTTTCCTTGTACTTGAGAAGAGTCGTCGCTCAGGCGAAAATTCGACGTTGAACAGGACGGGGGTGGGAGCACTGGGATTTGGAAGTGCGTTTTAATTCTCCGATAGCCTGGTATATGCTACTGTGGAAGGTGGCAAACGGGTAGGCCTTCAGCAACACGACAATACTCTTCAAAGGAGTCGTCTCGAATAATTTGGCGACGCAGGTACGGGTGGTACCTTTTACTTGTTCGCGACTGGTACGGAGGCAGGCACGACGAGTCGTACCAGTCATCATTTAAAGTCGCAATGTCATAGCATGGCAGAGCAAACGCTCCGGAGACGCGAGCGTACGAGGGAAGGGTATAAGGGACAGAGGGTTGGTCCATGAAGGAAAAAAGTGGCAGAGCGAGGCCAAAGGAAGCAGCACGACTATGTATTATTTATCGATATCTGTTTGTGAAGCTCGTGAGGTTTGTTGTGCTTCGTAAAAATGATGACTTACGCAAACGTTAATACCCAAATTTGACAATCAACTGGCGCAAACCAGTCATGTTAACACTATGCCGCCTCTTCAAAACACATCACAATGCGACTTTTCTGCTCGTAGCGAGGGGGGACCCAATTTGCAGAAACAGGCCCGAGTCCAAACAGCACGATCCAAGCAAGAGGTCGAAAATTAGGT
This sequence comes from Arthromyces matolae, assembly GCA_018855395.1. Classification (NCBI taxonomy): domain Eukaryota; kingdom Fungi; phylum Basidiomycota; class Agaricomycetes; order Agaricales; family Lyophyllaceae; genus Arthromyces; species Arthromyces matolae. Next base: position 80,173 of record JABAJW010017929.1, read on the forward strand.
CTCTGCAAGAAGGCGGATCAAGTTATCACTACTCTGCCACTTTCATGACCCTTCTTGACTTCATGGGCTTCGAGGAGATCTCCCCGAATGGAGAGAAAGCGACTGAAAGCGACGGTACGGAGCCATGCCAATTACGAAAACTTCAAAAGGGCACGTCATCCTCCAATCGCGCTGGGGCAAGTTGGAAAGGCGGTAAATCAAGCCCAGACAACTCTTCTGCTTCTCCAATACGTATTTTTTGTCTATTTGCGTCTCGCAGACGATAGACATCCCAGGATACACAATATCCTGCTTGCGGATCGTTTCGTCTCATTTGAACCTCAGGCCTAGGAAGCAATTCATACCCTGGGGCTCAATAGAGTCAACTCGATTGGGAGCTTCGATATCGACGCGCGTTTTTCGAGACTTTGGCGGGTCCAGCTTACGCAACGCACGGCCATGGAGCATATGCCCACTTTGAAATGCTTTTGCTCACTGGAACGACTCTTTCCGCTCGCAGGCTGGGACATCGAAGGCCGTTGAGCACGTCGAATCAGCAAATAAATTCCACTATATCCTCGCTTTGGGCCATCTGCTCTTGAACGTCGCCCGCATGGGTTTCACGTTTCTGTCAGGGATGAGAGCTTCAGATACGGTCACGTGATTG
>JABAJW010017930.1:0-32422 GCA_018855395.1 Arthromyces matolae
ATGATACCACAACAAGGTCGGCGCCAGTGGGCACTTACGCAGGGGCAGGAGCTTATTTTTAACATGTAACAACTTTCATACTCCAAAAAACGGACATACAGAAAGGATTGAAATGTTGGCTTGAGTCCAGTTAACAAGGTTCGATGGCGTAGTTGGTTATCGCATCTGTCTAACACACAGAAGGTCCCCAGTTCGAGCCTGGGTCGAATCATTTTTATTTCATATGTCAATGATATTTTGTGAATTGATGTCAATGATCTCCTTTTTGTAAACCGTCATGTCATCAGTCGACTTCAAATTTGCGTTTCCTGCTCTAATCCTAGGCAGACAGATTCTTGCCACCTCTAGTATTCCTCAGTTGCTGCAAGGAAACCAACAACTCTCATCTGCCCTAACATCATACTCTCACTGTACGTTCATACGTAGTACGCGTCCAACTTCCTGAACGCGTTCCTTACGAGCCATAGTACAGGAAGGAATATACCTTTTCAAAAATGGAGTGAATCCATACTCAGGAGGGGTCTTTCGACATGTGCGTAGCCTCCTCATCAACTAAGTTATCACTAAAACTGTCGCAGTCACCTCTGTATCTTTCGCTTTTCACTACTATTCTCCCTGTGACGGGCCCTGCGTCTACTACTCTATGGACCTTTTGTGATGCAGTGGGCGCATGGGCTTTGGTCAAGATATGCAACTATCGACAACGATTGCCTAGCAGCCAAAGAGACACTTTGGTCGCAGCAATGTGAGTGTATTCTGTGCCAAAAAATTGCATTTATCGAAACCATCCAGGTACCTGTTAAACCCCTACATATTTCTGCCGAGTTTAGCGCAGTCAACATCCTCGTTTGAAAACACGTTAATGTTGCTGTCGCTATTATTTGCCAGCCAAGGTATGTGACTAGACTATGACATCCAGACCTACAACTAATTAATACAATCAGGCCGAGTCTCCCTGTCCTTGCTGACCTTCGCGCTCCTGGTTCACCTGTCCTTGTCCTCTATAATAATCCTCGCGCCCCTGCTCCTCCTGCTTTTACTGGATCCAGTCTCTCGGCTGGCGTCGCCAAAGCCGTTATCATCTCTTGGTGTCAATTTCCGTCGAACGATATCACACCTCTTCGAGTTCATCTTCTATGCTGGAGCCTTCACATTATTATCCACATTTATATCCGGTGAATGGTCCTGGATATCACAGACATGGGGCGCTAGGTCAGGCCAAATATCTCAAGTTGGTCATAATATCAACGAGCGCTGACGTATAAGGCCAGCCTGACTTTGCCGGACCTGACACCCAATACAGGACTCTGGTGGTATTTTTTTACAGAGATGTTTGACCACTTCCGTCCCTTTTTCCTCATGGTTTTCTCGGTAAGCTTTTCCCATTCAATCGTCGATTCTTCATCGCTAATTTGTGCGTCTTCAGGTTCACCTTCTGATATACATTGCGCCTATATGTATTAAATTTCAGTATGTATGGACGTCTATCTGCTCGTATGGATGAATTGACTGGGTTTAGATATGACCCTCTCTATGCGGCGTTTCTGTTAATTGGAGTATTGGGAACATTCAAAGCATACCCTACGCTTTCGGATCCTGGCCTATTTTTATCTATGATTGCCCTATTCCCTGAGACCTACCCGTGTATGTAATATGTTTCCCTGGGATACCAAACCATGCTCACGATTACGAATTTTCGAAGACCTTCGGCATCCTATCGTTACAGCGTTGTTGCACCTGCACGCTGCACTTCTTATGCCGTTATTCAATCACTTGTGGCTTAACCAGGGCACAGGAAACGCTAATTTCTACTATGCTTCAACCCTGGTCTTTGCCTGCTCCAATGGTGCTGCGTTGTTGGATTGTATCTGGGCGGGACTCAGGATTGCCGTAGGCGAGGAAAAAGAAGGCTATCATGTTGTACAGGAGTAGTTTTACCTGATCAAACATGCCGATCGCAATTCTATCTATTTGCCTTTATCTTTAAATATCGTTTCCTCAAGGGGAAGGTTCTAATGGAGGCAGTGGAAGTAACAAATCTTCAACCAGGTGAACGTCTACGGGGATGTTTGCCTTTCGTAAATATTCATCGTTCCTGTACAAGCCGACGACGTCAACGGAGATGAAGCATTGAGAAAGAGGTGACTAACCAGAACTGCTCAAATATGAATACTCATCGCATCATGATGTGGGTCTGAATCAACAGTAGAACACACCTTGGAATAATGTCTAGTTCCCGAATCACATCTATCATAATCCAGTCAGGACAAAATTTGGAAAGCAACCGCCAGCCGATAGATCCTTACAGGATAGTCACAATGGTCTGACCCTCGGCCCATCCCAACCGACGGACCAGTTTGATGCAAGCTACGAGATTACATGCGCTACTGGAGCCCAAGAATAGTCCATCGTGTTGCACAAGGTATCGAGACATTGAAACGGCTTCAGCATCAGATATTCTGATATACTCTTCAGATGAATATGCTTGGCTAATCAGACTCTGGTAGAAACTGACCGAAAGGCATCGTCAATGATAGGCAGTGCATGATCGATGTTGTTCGTTAGTCTGTTGATGCCACTAAAGGCGTTCAAAAGACAATTTGAGATAGGGCGATCCGCGGAGGTAGCGGTAATCTGCAAGAAGAAACTCACATCCCCTCTACGACAGTGTCAACTTGATGCCGTCGCTTGGTACCTTCGCTTTCTCTTCGGTCAAACATAACGCCATGTTTCACCTGTATGAATTTAGACCAGAAGCGAAATAAATGTCAAAAAATGGTATGCACCTTGTTGTATAACCCGCTGCCTTCGGGGTCAGCAAGTGCGACAACGATGTTTTCGTCCAAGGTCTTGATGTATTGTCCAATCCCCGCAATGGTTCCGCCCGTACCTGAGCAAATTTAAGTCTGTATCTGTAAACGGGTATGAGTATAGATTATTACCAGCGCCAGAGACAAATGCATCAATGTGACCATTCGTCTGCCTCCATATTTCCGGCCCTGTTCCTTCAAAGTGGGCATCAAAGTTGCTTCGATTCTAAACTTGAGCGCTCAGACGATAAAAGATTAGCAGACCAACGAAACTATCAACCTCGAACTGATCTGCGAAGAAGCCTCGAGGCTTGGTCAAATAATCTTCTTCTTCCTCCTCAGTATCATTTGTATCAAAATCCACATGCAACGCGGTAGTTGATACCACAACTGATGAGGAGGGCGAGGGAATGAGATGAGATTGAACAGCGGGGTCGCTTTCACTGATCGAATCGCCTCGACCAAATCTTGCGGCGCGTTGCCTAGCAAGATTCTATAATATTCTTGGATGAGAATTAGAACCTTACAACGAAGGATGGACTTACGACATACTGTGGTAATGGGTAGTAAGTTAGAATAGTGATGGTGATTGAGTATGGACATACATACTTGTTTTTTATCAACAATACTCGCTGGTCGAACCTGTTCTACTGTGGCATTTAATGCTTGCAGAGCTGCAACTTTTTCCCTTGCGACATCGTCTGGCATGATGATTGCTACAGGCGCGCATTGAGCACATTCAAAACGCGGAGACGAAAGGTGATTTGGACCTACTAGCGTCGTATCCTCTGAATTAATGACGGGAATTGTCCATAAGAATGAACGAATGAAAGTCCTGACAAAATGCACTCACTTGGCACGCGCAATCGTCGCGATAGAAATGCCTGTCGATCCGACGGTCCCTTCAAAGATTCGGGAGCCTGTATGTGGTCGTAAAAGCCCTATACGTTCAGCGTCTTCGATCACTGGAAACGTAGGTTCGTCGCGTTATTGAGGTGTACAACAGGGGGACGCGCCATACTCACTTCGCAGCGCAACTCGATCTTTGACGCTTCCTCCTGGATTGAGAAACTGTTTCATTCTTCAGGGACAGATAGACAAGGATCCAAGACCAGATATGGCTTACTTCGGCCTTTCCAAGTATTTCAACACCAAGAGCATCGCTCAATGAGTTAATCCTGACAAGAGGCGTATTGCCTAAAATGTTCGTTCGTCGGCTAGTCCATGGACCCTTTTCTTAATATCTAGAGCGCTCACCAATCAAGCCCGTCACACCTGAAATGACCTCGTCGCTACGCAATTCGATAGGGCGTGGCTTGAATTTCTCCGCTATTCTCCGTCGTCTCCGTCCTTGATAATAGAATCCCAGAGATGTCGTGGTTAAAGAGAGAGAGAAACCAATGATGATTCCGAAGATAACATGTTTCGTCGTTGACTGTGAAGGCCAACGTACCCACGAGGGCAGATTTTGAGGTAACCAGAGCATTTAGGTTTAGTGGTGAAGATGAAAGTCACACGCAATTCTATATTCTTCAACTCCGTTTTCAACCTGCTACGCGACTCGTCGCCGTTACGGGTTCGAATGTCTGCGCATTGTACACGGTGTTGGTATATCTAAATGCAATTGTGTTTACAATTTCGCATGCTCTTGCGACCCAGTGCATCTACATCCATAGATAGCACACTTTGCCGATCAACCTCAACACTTTGTCGCAAGCACCAGATGTCGACGCCTCTGGGGCATTATAACTTTGGAGCTATGTCAGACGCTCAAGAAGCGATTGGGAGGAATTTCCTCAAGACTTCTGCCTTCGCCGTTGTTGGCGCATCCAGAGATCGGACCAAGGTTGGAAATGAAGTAAGTCTCTACTGCTGCTGAGCCTTTGAATGCAACGACAATCGATTTCATCCTCAGGTCCTTCGTTGGTATCAAGCAAGAAATCTAAATGTTGTCCCCATACATCCCGTATGTTGATCATTGGCTTCATCTTAATCATCATGGATCTCCTTCCCACATAGAAAGAGTCGGAGGTCGAAGGACTTGAAACAGTCGCTGATATCACTAAACTTACAGCGCCTTCGACGACGGCACTCAGCATCATCACTCCTCCAAGGGTATGACTGCTGCCTGGTCTTCACACCACTTCGAGTAATTACATAATGCTGGACTTTTTAGATCACACTCGCAGTTCTCCAAACGGCCAAAGATCTCAACACCCCAGCTTTTTGGATCCAGCCGGGCGCTGAGGATGAAGCCGTTATTCAATATGTCAAAGAGAATGGCTTGAACGATCGTGTCATCTACGGTGGTCCTTGCATTCTCGTTTTAGGAGACGGAATCCGAAGCCGCTTGTAACTCCTGCCGAGCCTTACCACGACGACAATTGACAATATATTGTGTGGTTTTTTCTTATCACCATGGATCTATGAAAAATGGACATTCAGGCTGACATTTTGTCTCGCGGACTCGGCGGCTTTTCTGAGAAGACATCCCGCGGCCCTAAAGCAAGATCCCGCGGTCATTGTGCATTCAACGCAATTTATCGGAGCTATGTTTGACATCGACCTTGAGGGCCCGCACCGAGAGTACAGACCCGAGATCAAACCTTTACTGACCACCATCCTTAAAACTCTGCGTTCAAATGGCAGGTGTGAATAAAATCCCCCAGCCTCCCTGAGCGTCATCCTTTCACCACAATGGTTTCAAATTGCGCTAAACAACAAAAATTCTTTGCATCGTCACAGTTCGCTGTCATTGGTGCTTCATCAGATCCATCCAGGCTGGCATCCAAGGTAAGTTTTCCTCTGCCTCCTTGTTGAGGTCATCCAACTTACCTCGACCAGGTCTTGGGCTGGTACAGAGATAAACATATGAATGTGATACCTGTGCATCCAGCAAGTTCTGCGTTCGTCTCTTATATATTGTTTCTTACGCGATCGTTTATAGAAAGAAAAAAGACTTGACGGTCTAAATGCTATTCCTTCAATATCCAACCTGCCTTCACCCTCGACGACAGCACTCGCAATAACAGCAATGCCTCATGTAAGTAGGACGGTTTTGGTCACTGGAAGTTAACTTTGATAGATGACTGATGTTATTCTACTTGGACAGATTACACTCTCACTGCTCAAGCAAGCTCGCGAGCTTTCGATACCTTCGATATGGATACAGCCTGGCGCATCTGACCAACACGTTGTTGATTTTATTGAAACCAATAATCTGTCGGAAAAAGTGATCTGGGGGGGACCATGCATTCTACAAGAAGGCGATCGTGTCATCCAAAGGCAATGGTTTGATGAGACCTATTGCTGATTGCTGAAGAACTATTTATTGTATCTAAATTATGTATCATAGTATCTAGCTGTATTCTAGTCTCTTGGGGATGATGGTCCGTGCGTGAGAAACCTTCGAAAAGCCATACATCGGAGTTTGAACCTTCCTGGGTTTTTGGATAGACACATGATGTATAAAAGGGAGCTTACTCACTCCCCATCACCTTGGTTGCCGTCCCCCCCAACAGCGGTGAACTCTTTTTCATCGTCCACGTACCTAACGACGGCGCCTAGAAATGTCCAATAAGATAGTGGTGAGCTGCTCACCGATTCCCTGTTCGTAGTAGACACTCTGGACTTAATATCGATACCTTGTGTTTTTGAGCCTGGCATATACCGCGCTGTCATCGACGATGTTATGGCGAACATAAAGTCCGAGTTCGACGAGTATGGTGTGTCTGAGGATGTTTTAGCTGAACTACAGCATGTAAGTTTCGCTGCTTTTATTTCACACTCACAATAACCATTATCCTAGAAATGGGAGAACAAAGTCATAGCCTCCCATGTCGCTGAGTTTGAGTCGCCAACGCCTGCGCCGGCCGCACAACCACAACAGCCACATCCATTGACCTACCAGCACCCTTCTTTGCTCATGCATCCACACTATCCGAATCCATATGCATTGCCTCAGGCGGGTACAAATCCAGTGAAAACAGAGCCTATGGATGGTCGTTACATGCTGCACTCTGGAATGCCTTATTCATTGCCACCCCTTCCTGGCCCCGTCCTCAACAATGCAAGAGCTGCTGCGCCTCCCCAAACTTCGCAGCATCCAGGGGGCCAAACTGGTGTCATATCGTTTCCCAGGCCATTGCAACCGCAACCCGCAACTTCTCGGACTGCCTATGCCACAGCTACCACACAGCCGCCGGCAACGGCGCCAGCTTCTCAGCCAGCTCAACGAATCCCTCAGGTTGATGGTCCATCTGAATCCTCAGGAGATGAGGACGACTCACCACCACCGCCACAAGGTCAGATGTTCGCGCCTAGAACTGCACACCCATCTCTCCCACAGCCACGAGCGACTACATCTGCGCCGGCACCGCCCGTAGTCGATTCCGAAGCAATCAATAGTGATCTTGATGATTCCGACACCGAGGGCGAGGAAGAGGCTGAGGAAGGCATCGCAGGCGAGACTGATATCGTTTTCTGTACCTACGACAAGGTGATCTCATTTTATTTTCGTGGTCCCTCTCCGTGTTTCTGATTGTTCTTAGGTTGCCCGTGTGAAAAACAAGTGGAAGTGCGTTCTCAAAGATGGTATGATACACGTGAATGGCAAGGATTATCTGTTTGCCAAGTGTACAGGGTAAGTTTGTCAACATCATCCTAGATCTGGAGCTCGTTAATTTTTGTTCGTCAGTGAATTCGAATGGTGATCCATCAAAATGTTTTCTTTTCCTCTCCGCATTCCTTGCATCGGTATCATCCCCTCCAAAATTTGTCTCGCAATCAATCGTCTTATCATGTTATTATAGTCGTCATCACTTATCATATTCCTGCCTATATCCATCGCTGTCTCTGTGTGTACCTATGTCATCTAACGGAAACAAAATATCATGCTGTGATAGAACATGCGGGCTCATCGCCCATCGTGACATATGCTACAATATACACTTTCAACCATGATCATCGAGGAAGGCTGCGGAGGGCCTGGTCGTCAAGCGGATCGCGTACATAAAGACGGTGCTTTGGACCATAAATGGGCGCAAGGGCACGTGTAGTGGTATCGAGAGAGGAATCCCCGCCGTAAAGTTGGAAGTCGCCATCATTGTCAGGAACTGAGCGCTGGTGGTAGGACGTGAGAGACCCGTGCACCGAGTCAGAGGGTGATGGTGTTCTAGAATATGGGAGGCGGCCATGTAGGAACGTTTCGACGGGGGGAAGACTTGGGTAATAATGGGGTAAATCATCGTCCTCTAAACGACTACTTGAGGCCGTCGAGGTGAGTTGTGAGGTATTATGACTTAGGTCCTCAATCGGTCGAACGTTAGCATTACTGGTAGATGGAAGTGGATTTAAAGCAGCTGGACGTATCGCGATCGGTCGAAGGTGCTCCTTGGTGATATATGGTTGTGCCAGAGCACCAGGTTCCGCCGAAAATGACGAGGAAGATCTACGTTGCGAAGGCGAAAGTGTAGGTTTTGACGGTCGCTTTCCAACAGGCTTCTCCTTGGGCTTGCTCTTGGTCGCAGATTTCGCGCACTCAAAAATACCAGAAGGCACCTCTAAATCCTTGCATGCTGGGATGTCATCAATGGTACGGAGATTGTCAATGGTGTTGTCCGTAAAATATGCATCTTTAGAGAGTGGTTAGTACATTGAGGAGTATGATCGATCACGGAAGCAAAACTAACTTAGGTGCCACTTCCTTCTGCCTGCAGGCGTATCCGCCCATGCGGAATATGTTTGTTTGATAAGGCGATCCCAAGCGTGAATATTAGTCGTAGCCCTTGTGAATAAGAATTATACAAAAGACAAGAAACGAAGAAATGGCGTACTTCTGAGTGTAAAATAAAAAGTCCTTTGGAGCAATGATCGGCGTCAGTCAAGAAAATTTGGTTCCGTTCGATGGACCCTACTAACATCTCGGACGCGTGATGGACCCCACTGCTTGCCCTCTGTAAACCTGTCCATACCCTCACCAGTAACGTCCGCGTTCCGTGACCCTCTCTCCTCCCAAACATATATACATCCTGGCCGAAGCGCTTCTCGCTCATCGTTATCCAAGCGTCGTTCCAGCATCTTCAGTCGGCCCATTTGCACGGCATAGAAAATTCTGTGGACATCTTGGGAGGAGCGAATGCGCACTCCATCCAGCGTAGGTCGTTGCATGATGTACTATCGGAAAGAGGTGTATACAAAAAGGTCGAAAGGCACTTTAATGAGCTTTGCAAAACAAGCGATCAGAAGATGAGAAGGCCGTTACATGGAAGCCCTGAACAATTAGATCGCATCCAATCTCCATTTGTTTTCCAGGTATATTACTGCTAACCGTCCTTCTGACATAAAACTCGATGTTTAACACCTTAATATGTAATACTTTCTTCATCTTCCTGATCGAAGTCCTTCCCGCGCCGGACTAGTGCTTCTTTGCTCGCTCTGTAAATCGTGAGTGTTACCACATTCGGTCCTCACGTTAGGGTCGTGGACCGTGGAAGCTTTTGACGGTGTGCAGGGTTGGTTTCACAAAAAGGGAATCATCACACGGCGGAGTTAAGGCCACATCCGCGAAATGGAAAATAGCTTTTTGAATTTTCTCACCCAATGTGGCGCATGCAGTGGTAAATGCAGTTGAAGAAGAGAGATTGGATTTCTTTGTCCACTCACAGCATCCGGTCAAAGTAAGACTAATTGATACATCGTTTCAAGGTCTTCTCAATGTGATGATCACAGTGATTTCTAGATCTTCTCGTAAATATCGTAAATTTTCCGAACTTCCTTCACGGAAAGTTGCGCCTGGCCTCCAAACATCCCTTTGGAAGGAATCTCGTCACCACGCTACGAGTGTATGGGGTAACAAAGGTGTAGGAGGTCTCCTGCATATCAATATCCAATGGGCACTGAAGGAGTCATGTGCAGGTGCTTCCATTCTTTGTAGAAACTTTAACCTGCCGCTGACCTGCCGCGGAAAGTAAGTACTATATTGCTTGTCACCTCAGCCAGAAAGAAATAAATGGGGTTATGTCCGTTGGTACAGAGGCAAGATGGACCTGCCAGTAAGTGAACTAAACAGTCTGAGAACGCGAAAAGCCACGAAAGGCACGGAAGTTGCCTACAACCGATTTCTGACAAAAGACATCAACGCCGCCTCATCGGCAGCATGTCGTCGAGGAGGTGGACATGTTCTGAGATATTCCAATGGTGCTAGCTGATCGAGTGGATAGTCCGGGTTGGAAGGTGGTCTCGGGCGATATCCGGGAGAACGGGCTGATCTATACATTCCAGGGGGCACCCGCAAAGTTGCGAGGTCTTCGAAAGCTTGGACAGTGTATAGAGAATTGGAGGTTTCTTGCGTAAAATAAGCGACTTGATAATGAGTCAGTGATGGATGACGGATAAATAAAACCAGGATATACTTAGATGCCACTTGCGACGGCCCCGATTGGTGTCGACATATGCAGAGTAGGTTTGTTTAATGAGATTGCCTCGAAATCGCTCATGGGGCATTGATGACCTTGAAACTAATTTAGGTTTAGACGGAATACAAGTGGGGAGGAAGACGCACGCGGTACCCGGAGGATTAGAAAATGGTACGTCATGGGGCGGAGATGCAGGTCGTTCCGTGTAAAAGAGAAAATCCTGGAAAATTGAGAGTGTGGACCATAAGAAACGAATGAATAACTTACTTCCCTCACACGGCTCGGGCCCCAACGTATGGAGTCAGTCCAGCGCTCAATATTTGTCTAAAAACAGAACGTAAGGACACGAAAACAGCCAGAAGTCAGAGAGGATGATTACAGAGGATCCGGCGCTGGGGCCTCTTTCTTCCCATACAAAAACGTCACCTGGTTGTATAGACCGCCTTTCCTCTGTGTCCAAACGACGGGTGAACATTGGACGTTTCCCTTGCCATACGGCGTGAAAGACAATGTGAGCATCTTTAGAGTTTTTGATGCGGGTATGTCTGCAAGTAGGAGAGAGCATTTGGGGTGTGGGTGGAGTGCAAGATTTTGTGCAATGACTTTTATACAGGTAAGAATATTTTGATGATCATGTGGAGATAACCTTAAGATATATCCAGTTGTGGCGATATATAGGTATCGGTGTATTCCTTCTCCGGTGTTCATGTTGTTTGACCAACAGGTGCATCAAGTTACACGCTATTTCGATCTTCCTCAAGTCAGTTGGGCTTTCAAAGAGCCGATGGCAAGCTAGTTCGCAAGTTCGATCAGAGATTTTCGGATGGTCTTTTCCACCTGGGTCTCAGGAAATCATATGTACCGCAAATCCCTCGATCGCAGCATCTAGAGTCCATTGATGAAGGAACACAGATTAAGTCAAGAAGAAAGAAAGATACACGTGACCGACTTAATTTCTGACAATTGATGATGCCCACAGCATGATTCTTCAACTAACACGCTCACAATCACTCTCTTTCCTAATCTATCGCAGATCCTTTTTTTCAACTCCCTTGATTAAAAAAATGTCCGTCCAGCAACCTCCATGGAGACTTCCTGAACAAATAGCTTCTGAGCCTGTTCTCAAAATATATAACTCTCTAACTCGAACCAAAGTAGGCTCAACAACGTTTTATCTGCTTCTACTCATCGCTATTGTTGATCAGACCGAATTCGTTCCAAGAGATGGCCGCCACGTCAAGTGGTATAATTGTGGCCCCACCGTTTACGATGCGTCGCACATGGGTCACGCCAGGTAACTCGAGAAAGGTTTGTGTATCTTCATATGACTCACAGAAACTTCCACACAACAGAAACTACGTCACCCAGGACATACTGCGGCGGATAATGACAGACTATTTCCGCTACGACGTTCACTTCGTGATGAATATCACTGACATCGATGACAAAGTAAGGTCAACAGATACATTCGGTTAAAATGACCTTATAAGTATTAGATCATCATGCGAGCTCGTCAAAACCACCTATTTGAGAAGTTTCGCTCAGAAACTACTTCCCTTACTCCCGAACTCTTAACCCGTGTATCTTCGGCCTGGTCATCTCATGTCAGAACAAAAGTCAACAAGGGACTATCAACTGTTGACCGCCCAGAAGAAGGGAAAGAAGAAGTAGCATGGCCCTTACTGTCTGAAAAGTTTCAGGACAAAGATTGGAGACAACAATGCCTAAAGAGAGACGAAAAATTTGATATGAATTTTTCCAGTGCAGTGCGTCTCAGTAGATTAAATTTGATGACTCGATTGACATCTCCTAGGCGCGGACTCTAGCAGCGCTTCACATAGCCCAATCTCTATCCAGTGATGTGCAAACCAGCTTGGGCGCAGCCCAACAGCTGATTGACGAATCCAGAGATATCCTTTCTCAGGCACTGGATTCAGAGGTACATGATTTCTTTTTTCCCCTTCCGCACTCTTCACTGAATCTTTGCAGCTATGCGCAACTGTCACCGATCCTGCAATTCCCCGTTCTTTAGCGGCTTTCTGGGAAGGCCAATTTTTCAAGGACATGGCTCGGTTGAGAGTTCGCGAACCGGATATCATTACCCGTGTAACTGAATACGTTCCGGAGATAGTGTCTTTCGTGGAAAAGATCATTAAGAACGGCTATGCCTATGAAGCCGAAGGGAGTGTCTATTTCGACACGAAAGCCTTCGACGATGCTGATGGACATGATTATGCGAAACTTGAGCCCTGGAGCAAAGGAAACAGGGAACTTCTAGAAGATGGCGAAGGTATCACTTTATTTCAATCCATTTTAGCTCCAAACCGATTACTTTTGTCAGGCGCCCTCTGCAAGAAGTCTGGTGGTCGATCATCATCAGACTTTGCCCTTTGGAAAGCATCTAAACCTGGGGAGCCTTCATGGCCGTCCCCTTGGGGTCCAGGTAGGCCAGGATGGCACATAGAGTGTTCAGTCATGGCAAGTGCTATCCTTGGCGACAATATGGACATACACTCCGGCGGTATTGACCTTGCCTTCCCTCATCATGACAATGAGTTGGCACAATCAGAGGTATAGCCGTCTTCCGCTCGGTCTTGCACACTCACTTCACTATATAGTAATCAGGCCTATCACGAATGTGGCTCATGGGTCAACTACTTCATCCACACCGGTCATTTGCACATCGAAGGGTTAAAAATGAGCAAATCCCTGAAGAACTTCATCACCATCGATGTTAGAGATGCATCCTTATCCTCAACAACATGAACTGACAAATCTCTGAAGGAGATCTTAGAAAAGCATACCGCGCGACAGCTCCGGCTTGCGTTCCTATCCCAGCTCTGGAACGCCAAAGTCGACTTTTCCGAATCTATGATGACTGGTGAAGTCCGCGGCACGGAACAGACTTTCAATGTAACTGTGTATCGCCTTTTGCTTTTCCCAGTCATGCTGATAGTCGGCCAGAATTTCTTCACCGTCGTGAAAGCTCTCGTTAATCAAGCCCGCGCAGACTTTACCAATTCGGATGGCCGCCATCACTATGAGTCTCCTGAAAGGGATTTAACAGAACTGTGAGGAAGGACGTATGGCCGACATTGCTGACGCGCTGAACCTGCCTCGTTAGCTTCCATGAAAGCCAGTCGAAATTCCGAGCGTCATTATGCGACTCATTCAACACCCCAGTCGCGCTTGACATTCTTCGCGATCTTGTTTCAAAAACAAATGTTTATATCAACTCCCGCGGGAAGAATCTGAATGTCAGCGTCGTGGAAAATTGCGCACGATGGGTTGGTCAGATGCTTCGTATGTTCGGCCTTGGAGAAGGCGAGAACGCTGACATCGGGTGGGGACAGGACGAACAGCTGAGTGGGTCCATCAATGTCAGTCTTCCCTTCATTTTGTTTGTGCCTCGTGATTCATCTCAGGATATGTAGAAAGAGGAAGTACTCATGCCATACCTTCGCCAACTATCATCATTCCGCGATGGTGTTCGCCGCCTGGCCATCGAAAAAAGCCCGACAGCTCTTAAGGATATTTTAGCGCTTTGTGATAAACTCCGTGATGTGGATTTAATACCACTGGGAGTTGCCCTTGACGATCAAGAAGGCAAGGATTGTTTTTTTACGCGTGCACTCCTAGCTCTGACTGTCAGACAGATGGCCAAGCGCTCGTCAAACTTGTCTCTCCTGCGGATCTCATCAGAGCTCGCGATGAAAAGCGGGCTCAAGCAGAAGCAAAACTCGCAAAGAAGGCTGCGTCAGTCGAGGCTGAACGCCTAAAACGACAGCAAAAATTAGAGAAAGGACGTGTTCCACCTGGAGAATACTTCAAACCCCCCAATGTAGAAGACGGGCTTTACAGCACCTGGGACAATGATGGTATACCCCTCACTGACAAAGATGGCAAGGAGTTGAGTAAAAACCAGGCAAAGAAGGTCAGAAAAGATTGGGAGGCTCAACGAAAATTGCATGAAGAATATTTGGCTTGGAAGGAAAGTGATACATTGTAGAGTTACATAGTTGTTACCAGTCGCAGGAATCCACCACTAATTTTGCTATCTTATTGAGGCCGATTTCATCGTCGGCGTCGAACCCGCCTATAGCAAGGCAATCCAAATCTAGAACACCAATGGCTTCAACTGTTCCATCCTCATGATGAAGGAGGAGGGGGACAACAATTTCGCTTTTAGTTTCTCCGTCACATGCGATATGGCCAGGATAGAGGTCAACTTCTGGCACAACGAGGGTTTGACGCTTGTTGAACGCATCTGCGCAAACGCCTCTTGGTTTGGGAGAGATGCTGATAAACTGACAGGCTGGTTTGCCGCAGAAAGGTCCCAGTAATAACTTTTTATGATCAGACGGTGGAGTCTGATCGGCACTCAAAGTACGCGGTGAAGGAAAAAGACCCTCAATAAGATAGAATCCTGAAGATAAAAACTGTTCGGTATGAGTATAAAGGCTCGAGATTGCAACGCACCACACCAGTTCACGGCCTTATCATCGTCTTGGCCGAAATGAGTTGGAAATGACAGAAGGGAACTGTAGATCTGCGATGAGGCGTTCGCAAGGTTTGTAACCTAATTTATCAAGTTGAATGATTCCTAAAGTTCCATCGGGCAAGAAAATTGAAGATGCACATACCCAGTTGCGTTGGCCATCGAGCAATCCTTCAAGTTGAGTGTAGACATGTTCCCAGAAGTCCGTTTTTGTTTGAATGCTGGGACGGTTCAAACTCTAAGTACATCCAAAAGTAACAACTACTTGCCTTTGTGGTACTAGTGAAGCGTCGGCGTGAGGCATTGAAAAAATTTTCGAGTTCCACAAAAAGAATGGATTCGGGCGTCTGAAATGACAATCAGTATAATGATTAGATGATCCGCGATCTAATCAAAAGCTGCTTGTTGCCTGTCTGCTGGCAACCAACTTGCTCTTCACCATCCTTTTACTGCTTCCTCATGGCACCTTATCTTGAATCGATTAAAGTACGTTTAATCTATTTCTTCCTTTCTAGTGCTAAAATATACCCCTAGTCTTTTGCCGATGTCCCAATTACAGATGAAGGTGTCGATACTCTCGCTTTCTTGGAAGCTTCAACCGGCCTCGTAGGTCTGTTCGGTACGTTTTGACCTGGAATTTATGTTATGCATGAGGTGACGCTGTTATCTTCAGATCTACTTGGTTCAACTGCATTTGGCCTTGTCAAGAGTGATCTGAAGGGAAACATTGCTGTACGATTAACGATAATCAATTCATTTATCCATATCTAACATAACAACATATCGTCGTCAGAAAGTTCGCGCTCGGTATGACGCAGCCCCTGCACTCTCCAACACCTTGGAGAAACTGGTCGAGAACGAGAAGAACGAGAAGAAACGTACAGCGACCGAGGGCCTCATGTGGCTCCTTAGGGGACTGTCCTTCACATGCAAGGCTTTGCAGAACGCACAGGCAAATAAAACCGAGACCTTGGCCACAGCCTTCACGAATTCCTACGATGGCACACTCAAGAAATTCCATAATTTTGTGGTCAAGAAAATCTTTGCTGTCAGTGCTGGGGTGTAATATCGTGGGTGGCTAATCTGATTTCCCATTCACAGGGTGCCATGATGGCATGCCCATACCGCGATGATTTTTACCAGAAGCTTGCCGCCGATCCTGAAGGTGGACCATCGGCGTCTCAAGAAAAGCTGAACGAAGAGTTGAACAAGTGGTTATCCGCACTAGAGGTCATCGTCACCAGGCTGGAGGCATTTTACGAGAAAGGCGGCCATAACAAAGGATTCTAGAGGAGATTCTAGCCTTCAACTAATTCAATCTTACACGGCTTCAGAGAGCACAGGGTCGCTCTCAATCCTGGACATTAAATTTGTATCGTACTCTGTCCTAGTCATATCATTGTTCACCGGATATCATTCTTCGAACTTTTTCCAATCTTTCAAGAGCTATAATTCGGTGGCCCATTGATCACCGAGCAGATGGAACGCCGGGAAGATAGATCCATCGACCTGGGGGACTAAGTTGACTGCACTGTAGAATCAAAGGAGACCACGGATATCTCCACTGCACTCGCTTCGTCCGATTTTTTTTACCAGCAAGTGTACAAAAGGGTGGCTTGTCAGAATAGTGTACAACTCGCAAGCAGCAGAAACACAGGGTTATGCCAATATGCCGTGGTAGTTTCCAGTCGACTAGTAATAGGATGCATTTGTGCAGGACGACAACGCTGTGAGGATTGCTCAGAGCCACTCCAGAGTATATAGCTTCGTGAAATCCCAGGCCATTAAACCTGAGGTACGTAGGTAATCAGTGATTATTGTGAAACTTGAGAGTATCGTTACTCACTCTCTTTCGCTTGAGAGGTATTGCCGGATTTACAACGAGAACACGCCGAAGAGCCAGATATTGGTGATTATGAGCCTTGATTTGTACAATGTCATGTATTCCTCTCTTGTCGAAAGTGGGAATTATCAGTCGTAGTATGGTGAGCGGACACTTTGCCTCCTGACGGAGATCGATGTCGGTGCGGCAACAAAGGTATCTGCATTTCCGCAGACGGTTCCATTTGCACAGTCCGAATTTCCGGGTGGGATGGTATATAAGATTTGGGAGAGGTAGATAGATGTCTGGCATGTATAATAGAGGGTGGTGAATTTCTTCTTGACTGTCCATTGACCGGAGGATAGAAAGCCTTGGGGGTTACAAGTGAAGGTGTAGGTTGGGATTCGTCAGCGAAATCATTGAGATCACTGGCTGAACCCGTGGACACATCGTCAAGCTCGTGAATATCGCTTTCTCTATCAGTATAGCCCGAGCTGGTGCTTTCAAAAGACAACCTTGCTATAATAGTGTCACGAGTAGACGCAGCAATAGGAAAAGAGGTCAGAAGTGAAGTGAGAGAGCTCGAAGGATGGGATGTATAGCGAGGTTGACGGATGACATTGGCATTAGTCGTATCCTCCTCTGAAGCTGGTGGAATGGCGGAGGACTTTGTTCCAGAGGGAGGTGGGAAGAAAGACATTTGGGCGATAGGAACGCGACGAATGGTCTCTGAATCAAAGGACTGAGTAGAAGTCTTGGCTTTGGGCTTGGCCTCGGTATGTGCATCGCCTGGACTTGATGTGCCAGTTACCCCATCATCATCTGGAGGAGTGGACAATAAACTGTCGACAGGGATAGGGTCCAAACGTGATGCCTTTTCTACAGGGATGTAGAGCTGTGTGCGCAAGTGAATTGAGTCTGATGCCCAGAGATGATTAGCTCGACGCAAGTCAGCGAGTGAGATGCCGTATCTCAAGGAAACGCCAGCTAAGGAGTCACCTGGAGTCACCTAGGTCGGTGAGTGAGCAAGCAACGTAAGATAGAGGAAATAAAGTCGCCATACCATATGTATTAGAACGTCCTTTTCATCTTCTGTTGCTGAAAGATCCGGCGAACCGGGGGAAGTGTCCTCAAGGGTTGGTACATTGAGGACACGAGATAGATGTGGACGAGTGACGCCTGCGTCACTAGGTCCTGGAGCAAGACCAGCACTGCGTAATGGATGTAGATTGCTGCTGCTTGAATACGTATGTGAAAGAGATCTAAGTTGCCTGCCATCCAGCCTTTTACGAGGTGGTCGGCGAGAGTCACTCTGGTCCTCTTCTGCAGATGAATCGACAGAAGATGAAGGCTCGTCAGCAAAGGGGTTTGAGAGGTAAAGAGCAGCGTCGGCGTTCAGTGTAAAGGGAGGCTGGTGGATATGGTCAGGAAACATAGCATACTTGGCTTGTCATATTTCGTTCAATCAACTTCTTGTACATTGATGGCTGATGTAAATAAATGATGCCATCCCTACTGCCTCAAACGCTTCTGTGATTTGTCTCTACCCCCGCTGACCTTCCTTTTGTTATTTTTCCCCTTTTCAACCTGGCTAACTTGCAATCCCCGAACCATGTCCAAGGTCCCACTCAAAATTCGTTTCTCGCCTAGCCTGACAATAACTGCGTGCCTTTTATTTCGCGATAGTTCTCCTTCAAGTGCACTTTGATCCTCCTTCAAAGGAATAATTTAGCCTTCTCTGCTTCGAGATTATTGACTATATGCCACAAACCTGTAAAGTCGTCGGATAGGCTTTTAATCGCATCTCAAGCATCTCCCCCACGATTTCTAATATTTGACCATCAATCTTGGGCTTAGGGGGCTTACTCTTCTGTTTAACGGATTCCCATTCGTCAGCCGCCAATAGAAGCAGGCGTATGAAAGAAATAAGCAACTCTGGGACCTCAGTATCAGCTTCGAGTACAAAGACACTATGGCAGATGTATTAGCCAATGATGTCAATCATTTTTTTAAAAAAAGGAACGTAGACCTACTCGTCGCCCCCTTCTTCCAACCACCAGTCTATCCTTTCACGTATGGACTCCTCGGAGAGAGAAGGGTCTTTCTTGAGGAGAACAGACAGGGCGATGTCACCGCGTACTTCAACTACATCACCGGGATTACCATCCCCGCCTTGGGTCAGAGGCAGTAAATCGACATGCCCATATCGTCGAAGTAGCTCTGCGTTAGGCAGATCCCCGTAGGTATTCCACTGTTAGGAAGGGAAGTTAGTAGAAATAAAAACTATGAAAGGACCACCGATTCTTTACGATTTGTTCCCCCGTTTTGATAGGCTTGGTAGAGACCATCCTCAGTTCTTTCTCATCATCAAATAATTTGGCCTAAAAATCGGGCCGCGAAGAATTAAGCAAAAGGGAAAAGCGGAAATAATCGAGTGTGAGATCGCACATTTTCTGATCGATATCGTGCGTTCAGCATATCAGCCATGGGAACCATGGCAGTATCAGAGGAGTCTTCCTCATCCTCTTCATCCTCTTCCGCTTCACTATGGTGCGACTCGTCGTTCTCAGACGGTTCTTCTGGACCACCATAGGAGTCAACGTCCATTTCATGGTCACGGGTATGACTCGAGGAATCTCGAGTCTCTTCCTCTTCTTCTCCCGAATCCCACCTTTCCACATTGAAACTGCGGGAAAGTATTCTGCTGCCCATGATATGAAAATTCGCAAGGCTGTAATAAGCTGCATTTTCAGGGGGGAAAAGGTCTGGCCGGCTCTAGAGAAGTTTTCAGATACGGATGACCCGTATATAGATTTTCAAAAAAAAAAACCTTGATTGCGGGGAGTAATTTTTCTGTATATGATTGTTCAGCCTCCTCGCGGCCTAATTTTTCTACAATAGGAATCAAATTAAGTACTTGGAATGCCAAAGGAAAGGCCATCTCAGAACAGACCTACCACCGAAGTACCCTCTAATTCCTTTAGTTCTATTTCGTCCCAAAACATAGGTGTATCAAATCGTGCCGGAAGCATGTCTTCAAAGGAGCATCAATTGCGTTCTTTTTTGGGGCTGAGCCATCCTTACCAAGATAGTCCGACCATTTGGAAGCAGGATTGAGAGACTCCCACATCATGCATAAGATCAATCCAGCCCATCCTCGATGTAGACCTATGTCTTTCCATGCGGCGGTCCCGAAGAGCAACGGAAGGCTGGAAGTTCGCGTCGAGAGTGTCAATGACCTCGGAATTGAAAAAAGTACGTGTCCTTCCTATACTGCTTCAGATTTTTGCGTCATTCAAGGGTCACCGAGGCTCACAGGAATGTCTTTGAGCGCGACGGCACCGTTTATGTTGTCAAGATCGGAGAACGTGACCAGACCCATAGACTCGGCGTCAAACGAGCCGCCATTTTTCGTAAACCAAGTAAGAAGCCGTTCCGCATGAAAGACGGACATTAAGCAACGATTTTGAGGACGGTGCAGTTTACAAAGTAGTACTTAGCGCCAGGAAATTACGGTTCAACTTGAAGTTTGAAAATCGATCTGATGAAGGATTACATAATAATTCTTTTTAACGTCTGAATAGCTTTTGTCACCTTCAGGTCACCACCTCCTATATTCAGCTTCAAAACCCCTTCGAGGCCTTGCGCATTCTTTGACATGTCCACGACTGACCTTTTGAGAACCAACTGCGAAAGACTCCTATCCCAATTCACGTCTAACATCCAAACTATCGTTACGCTTCAGACTATTCTAATCCGTGATATCTTGCCTTCTATTGATGACGAGCTGGGACTTGACCCGGAAGCAACGGACTGGGCAAGGGAATGGCTGGAGGATAGCTGTATGTTACCTTGAATAATTCTCTTCTTCTCTGATACCAGGAATTCTTTGCAAGATACTCTCTTCCGAATATGTAGAGTATGTAGGCTCACATTTCTTCAACGTTTTGTTATTTTACTTGCTTTGAGCAGAGAAACAAATTCATCAACTCTTTCGCCATGGAGTCCATACGGAAAAACCTTGTTTGGCGTTTGAATAACTTGTGGCCACTTGTACATTCGAAGCCAATCCGACAGTCAACAATCTTTTGTCTACCACAACCGGCTCAGGACATGTTTGGCAGACCAATCATTCTCATTAAAGCGACTCCTTTAACAGTCTCTCTCGAAGAAGTCAAGGTCTCCACGATACAGATATTTGAGCAACTCAGGCAACACTTGAAAAAAATGAACGGATCTTCGGAGGGATCGCCCATACTACAGTACACAGTATTACTTGATCTTAGGGAATCCTCCATAAAGAATTTTGTGAATCTTTTCGTTGCCTCAAATCATGTCAAGAATGCTCATTTGCTATTTCCAGGACATCCATACCTTAACTTGGACTCTTCGTGAAATTATCCCGAGATTTCCTGGGATGCTAGCGGGGGGTGGGTCGCCCTCTGATGTCATATGGTGCTTGCAATGACCATTTAATTGATAGTATTCGTACTCAATTACTCCTGGTTACATGCCGGGATGTGGGCTGCTATCAAGTAGGTTTACTGCCTTACTCTGCTTGCCGAGGATCATTTTCCTCATTTTTTTTCTGATCATAGACGTGTATTACCTGAAAGTGCATTGTCGCGAGTGTTCTTCCTTTCTTGCGCGGATTTGCCACAGTTTATATCCCCTTCGTCATTACCAGAAGGTCAGGAACCCTCCCCTTCCGATTATTCCGATTTTGATAAGAGAGCCAGAGTACGGAGGAACTCTCTCCGCCCAGGATCTTTTGAATGATCCTCTTCTTCACATACAAGAGAATTCGTCCCCGCATCAGGTATCACAGGGGGGAATTCTAGAGGCTTCTCCTTCCCCGAATCTGCCAAACCAGCCAACCTCTATATCACCGATGTCGCTTCTTAACCCTTTTTTTGGATATCCAGCATCATTGGCTTATGGATCCCTATCCCTTGAACACGGTCGTCGTCGGAAAAGAGACCTCGCGCGGACGCTGCTTCTTCTTTTTTGGATTCGGTGGCGTAAGGTGTTGATCGCCGGTTTTTTCGTCGCGTTTTCTGCCATTCTTCTAAGGTTGGCTACACGAGGAAGTTATGCCCGTTTCTTAAAGCCTTTCCTTTACAAGTTATCATTTTTGAGAGTTGTGGTTCCAACCGAATCAGGAGCATCTCTATAGATATATCAGCAATTACCTTTGGTGGAAGGGCACCCTTGCTTTGTGATAGACCATGGGTAGTACGTTAATTCTATATTAGTTGTTCGCCCAACAGTAAATCGGGAAAAGAGCATCCTAGTGGTCGAATGACCGAGGAATATAGAATTAACTAGTTCAAGCCGAACTCGCAGGTCATATGAGGCCTGTGCCCTCTTACAGCAAAGATGGGGACTGTAGACCTGTCGTCCGCTCCACCGAGGCGGTGTGGCTCCTGCCTTGTCCCATCCAAGCTGGTTTATCGCGAGTATATCGTGAGGTAGCCTTCTTAACGGGTTGTTGATGGGTAAATGTCGTTATCAAGATGAAGGTGGTATAATATATCGCATCTAGTCACGAAGGGTAATCTACAGAAAATATTCAGGTGGCTGTGAAATAGACAAGTTAGATTTAGCACGGGAGACATAAGTAGGGGGGGAATCACCTTTCCAGTCGCATTTGGGCCTTGCTGCTGTGCCGGACCGTCTCTTTCATTTTCCGGAGCTGCGTCGAAAACGTTGAAGTGCATTGTTTCATTGGGACCGACCTCGAGTACGCTGGCCGAATTTCCGCATCGGTAGCAATAATTCGGTGCTGACCACACTGTTGACAAGAGCCGGTCAAAAAGTTGTTGATATCCCTCCATACAAAGCTGGTGTGCCCGAAGTATGTGAGACATATCATTCTGTTGCAAAAATTTGTGTACGACCCCGGATCCAAAAGTGTATCCTGCACCACTAAAGCAGGGAATGAGTGATAATGGTTCTAGGTTGAACTTGAAAGCGGACCGGGGTGATATGGCAAAGTCTTCCTTCTCAGGGTCAGGATCCGACCAAACGAGGTCTGCCATGGGACCCTCATGGGGAATTTCTAGAAGATCGTGTGAGCATGCAAGCAGAAGGGTACATTCAACCAGTGTAAAGTAAATACCTCGAAACCGATCAACGACTTTGATTTGGTCAATAGAATGGATAGAAGGTGAGAGGCCTGTCAGAAAATGACTTTAGATTCACCACCATCTTCAAGGGAAGGGCGAAGGAACACACCTCCATGAACGCAAAATATTCGATCGTCAATGACAACTGATAATGTCAAGAAGTCGAACATGTCGGTAAAGTATGTCCAGACATGGGATGAACCATATTTTCGGACGCACTCAGTGTAAAAACCGTACGTCTGCAAAGAAATGGAATTTTGTGAGATAATTTATATCGGACAGGTATGTATGGCACGAACTTGAGTGACAGCTCTCGACTCATGATTTCCTCGAATGAGCTGAACTCGATCGGGGTACCGCAGCTTAAGACACGTCAGTAGGGATATTGTTTCCACACTGAAGAGGCCACGGTCGACATAATCGCCTAAGTCGCATGAGCAAGTGAGGTTCCGATGATGAAGTATACTAGCAACGAACCAAGGAAGAGGTAATTCGTGTTCGGAGCGTAACCTCCTATTCTGAATATTTCAATTAGGTCATAGAACTGGCTTCATCTCGGATTAGTGTATGGATAGAAGGTATAGTATTTTTATGACTCACCCATGAATATCTCCAACGACGGTGACTGGTGCACTAACATGGACGACGTTAGACTCTCGCATAAGAACCTCCTTTGTTTTCTCGCATATTTCACGGAGCAAGGCTTCATGCAAGAGCTGTTTTTTGAGGACGGTTTCGATGCAAGCATCGAGATCAAATGGAGCCATGCAAGTGAGGCTCAGAAATTGGGGAAAAGTGATCGCTGATTTGGCTGTGCTGGGCTGTACCCTAGAAATCAAGCATAACCAAATTTTCTCGTGTTTCTTGAACATCACAGCGTAATAATGGGATTCTTCAGTTAGTCAAATTCATGTCTCTTTTCCATTTTGCTTTCCTCGTGTTCTCGTCTGGGTCTCCTCACGTTCCTGGTCTGCCCGCCTTTATCGCGATTCTTGAGTACATTTCCAACGTCAAGTCAAACACCCACAAGTAAAAAGTACCTTGGCGTCTCTATCTCACTTCGGCTGCTCCTATATGTATGTATTTCTTGGTTTGACAAAATATCCCCGTCGACATACACCGTGCTTAGTTATTCATAACCATTTCTGTCATCTTTCTCTCTGCTTTGACGTTTTATGTACAGAGTCGCTGATTGATTGCAAATCAAGCTAACCGAAGTCTCGAACACTCCGTTCTTTTTCTCACTTTCATGCTCAACTAGGTCTTAATGTCCGGGGTCATCCTCGCCAAGTAAGGACTGGTCAACGAGAAAACCCATCGACTCTGAGGTGGGTATATTCGATCAATAACCGGCTTCTCCCCAAAAGTGTATTACAGCGATCCGTTTACGATTGTTGTAAATTTGATATCATTTATTTTCTATACCTCTAACCATTTTGGGACACCTAGTCAAATCTACTAACGAGGCTTGAAGGCACGCATGCCATCTTAAGATTCATCTTCAGCCTTACCCCAATTTTCCAGATTTCCTAGGTTGGCGCGGATTCACCAGGTAAGCAATCGCCGACTCGAATTCTCAAATGAGATGGTCTCGTCTTACTTCCCCCTCCAAACTTAGCTTTAACCCTCTAATGGAAGGCTTCGTCTGCAACAGCCTCATTTTCCTACCATTTTCGAGCTTATTGCAGTTAAATCGTCACGCGCAATCATAGGGCGGAAGCTGCCAGACCTTTTTTTCGGTACCCCGAAATCGCCCTGTTGCGTAAATCTCATCTTCGGAGGACCTGTTACCAAGTTTGAGGTATGACATCTGGACGGCTCCGGGCTATTAAAGGACGTAGCTTTTTTGCTCTCTATCTTCCCGCCCCAACCTCCTCCATCCCATCTTAGTGCCACTTATATCTGCCATGCACCACGCTCGCACGTATTCCTACGATGACCAGAGTGGAACAGGTTATCTTCCGAGTCAGTATCCCCAACAATACGCGCGAGGTTATCAATCCCCACAAGGCTCTGGCCAATATTATGTCCAACCTGGGGACAACATGGAAGGTACGTCCTCAAACTTCGCGTCGGTAATTTTATTCCATTCTGAACCTGCTGTTTAGCACCCGAATCTAGTGCATATTATCGCAGTATGACACCAATGGTATCTTCAACAGACCGCTACACTGCAAGTGGCCACCAGCAGTATTATCAAAGCTCCAGCAATGGTAGCACATCCTCACAAGCAGATCCCTCTGCCTATCATACACAGTCGCCATATTATGCATCTCAATATCAGCGGTCTCAGACGCCGGCTATACAAAATCATGAAGCTACTCAATTCATTCCTACACCGTCTGAATTATATGTCTATTCGCCGCGGCAGATCTCAATGCCGGCCCAGGCCTCGTCCGCAGACCCTTACACGTCTACCCCGTTCACGACTGCCCATGCTTTCGTTCCTTCATCGCGTAGTCCCGAGCAGCGCCCTTCTCGCATTGCAACTGGTCGTCCAATGACATCGCCTGGCTCACCTATCACGTCCCCGTCAGGTGAACGATTTCCTTGTGAGAAGTGTGGAAAAACCTTCTCTAGATCTCATGACCGCAAGCGCCACCATGAGACTCAACACCTTTCGTCTCCTGTTATCCACCGTTGCCGTTACTGCGAGAAAGAGTTTAGCAGGTAAGTTCTGAGTTGTCCGTCATTCAGTGCCATTCTGACAATCAAGCAATCATCACATTTCGAATCTCTCCCTGTCGCTTGCTTTTTCTCGCCTTCTATTCGTATTCGCACAGAGCTGATTCTCTCAAACGACACTTGGACAACGGTTGTGATGAGATGCCGTCTTAAAGCTGCTCTGGTGTTAGGACGTCGACGTCGTGCATTTTTTTTCTGGTTTGCATTTAACGCATTTATCAACTGCCTAGATTCATTTTCAGTGTCGGCCGTTTTGATGGAGGCCCATAGGATCAAAAGTTCTGTATATGTACAGTTTATTCTATATTTTAGTTTTTTTAATCAGAATGCTCTGAATAAATCTGCCCCTTGCTCCAATAAGATTGGGACTCGCATTTGTCTTGCCTTTATCAGCTGGCCGCACTATGAACTGTGTTTGAGAGTGAATGATCTCCGAATAACGATTGGGCTAGCTGAAGTGTAATGTACATATGCGCTAAAATTATTCTCGGCTTCTTTATTTTGGCGGCTACGCGGTTGTCTGCGGTTTATATACTTGCACTGGTCATGTTCAGGCTGTGTTCAGGTGTTTTGTGTTGCGAATTGGGGTTACTTAGAACCTTCCACGAAGTCCGGAAAAAATGCAGATGATGATCCTTACCGTGCCGAAGATCGTCAGTCCTTGATACGGCGAGCCGCTCCAGCGGGGTTGAGTAGCCTTTCAAACAAGCTCTGCGCGAAGGTCTTTCTTTGCCTGATGACTAGCGCGGCTGAACAGATACCGGAAAATGACGCACTTTCCAACGTTGTATGTAGTAGCAAGAATACTCCAAGTAGAGACCCCAACATCCAGTTCACAGGTTTGAATGTTCTATACGATTTGTTGAAAGGTTTGACGTCAGTATACGTAATACGGACAGAACGGCATAGAAATCTGTCTTCCGAATTTCCAACTGAATGAGTAGAATCGGACCTAACGCAGTTCCATGCATAGGTGCAAGGTTTGTAGACATAGAACGACACACGAACGACACACGAAATTCTCGAGGCAAACTGTTTTGACGAGGATGTACAATGGCTAGGTACATATTAAGCGCTGACTGGAAGCATGGAATCTTGACATACGATCATGAATATTCGCTCCAGTAGCGAGCTCGAATATGCCCCTGTGAGGAATGCGGTGTGCCTGGAATATTTGGCACTAAGTATAATTTGACTTGTTCGACCAGAGACGCGAAAGTTAGAGCATATTGTAAAGCCCGAGAATTGAATGGGTGCAAAACATTCGCCTCAATTGACCGAATTGTTTTGAACATGTTAGTCTGCCTCCCCGTCATTCAGACCTTCAATCTCTATGTTTTGAGCTGTGTCATCCACCTCGTCCCGCGCCGCTTTCCTGTCTTTTCTCGCCTGCTTCTTCTTGTTCATTTTCTCGATGATTTTATCAGCCCTATTGAACATGCCACCAGTTGTGGCTCCACAGGCGATACATTTTGGTGTCTTGGTGAACCGTTTAATTGCACAAGCTGAGCAAAAATAGTGCCCGCAGCGCGTGACAATCGGGTCCGTAAAGTGTTGGCGACAGATAAGGCATGCGAAAGGAATGTCTTCGTCGTCGTCCGAATCGGAATCAGACTCGTCTCCCACCTGTCTCTTCGCTGTGTCTGCTAATTTATCAAGCTGCCATCCTGCAAGATCTACTTGCCGTGAGTAAATCTCTGCCAATTTAAATATTGAAGACATACAAGTGCCCCGATCGTGAAGAAATTTGCACGTGTCCCCGAACCCACAATATCCCGTTTCTATCATAACCAGCTTTCAGTTTAGTGCTTTATGGGAAGCGAGGTTGACTAACCTTTATAGTCCTTACAAACATCGGGTTGGTAGTCGACAATAGTAACCGTCCGGATAGTATTCGTACTACGTTGAGGGCCTATCCTCATGGCCTTCGGAATCTCCTTGCTCTTAACCAAATGGCTCTTATAGGCTGCCTGACCGTGATATTTGCCATCGTCTGGAAGCTCTTCTTCATCCGAACCGGCCTCCTGCCTTCTTCTTTTCGCCAAGAGCTCCTGAGCCTCATCCCCTGCGATGATTTCCAATGCAGTATTCGTATGCGATCCAGACGCCGTCCACTTCACGTCAGGGCCTTGCTTCTCGGGAACATCTGGGTCATCTTCAAATGCATCTCGCTGAGTTATTGTGCGTTTGGACCCTGTGCTAAGAAGATTGCCTGCGGCCTTTCGGGTGGGAAGCACAACCTCTGATTTGGTTGGCGTTGATGTTTCTGGTGCATGGACTTTCGGGGAAGGTGAACGTTGCCTGCTGGTCGTAGGTCGAGGTTTTCCCTTCTTCTTGAAGAATGGGACATTGAGAGGTTCCGTAGAGGTCATAATGGTTGAGTACAGACTGAGCCAGGAGATGTTCAGTCATTCGCTTACAAACTTAATTATGTAATTATGTAATAATTGGTATCTTCCAGTAAAGTCCAGAAAAAAACAACCTCACTGACACAGCTCGATACAACCTGGTATAGAAGGGTACTTTGCGTGAAAGATGAGAGGGCCAATGACCAATCATATCTAAATTTATTGGGTGGTTCAAAACAATGGCGGTCTAATGAAGATCATAGCCAACGAGACTCCTCCGGCCAAAGATTTCGCCAATCTAATAGGCAAAATGCACATCATCAGACAGATTATTGTTAACAGAATAAAAGGACCCACTTTGAAGATACCATACGCCTCAACAGCATAGACACCAACACGGGCAACATCACCATTAGCAACAATTTGTCGGAGATAAGCAACGTTCGTCACGTTGGTCCATAGTGATTTGTAGGCAGTTTGGATGGCGTTAAGGGATGGAGGAGCAAGGCCCTCAGTTCTATAGATCTGTTTTAGGATTTCACGAGTGACGGCGAAGTTGTAGAAGAGGGGTTCGCGGTATGCTGTCAAAGATCCATAATGAGTTAGGACTTTCAAGATGCTTCCGCAAAAAAAGAGTGAATGAATGAAGAATGAAGGGGTAAAGAAGACATAAAATGACGGAGTAAAAGTGGAAAGTGAGAAAAGAAAATAAAACATACCTCCGAGTAAACTTCCTGCTTTTTCACCCACAGGACCCAAAAACTTCACAGCACCCTCCCAAGCCTTTCCAGCAGTCTGAGCTGCGTTTCCCAGCGCATCCTTAGCCTTCTGTTGAGCGGCGTCAGTCGACGTTGACGCGAAACGAGTTCCCTGAGATTGAACGAAGGTTCGTCGGAGTGCAGCTTGGCGAAGCGCAGAATATAGGGCAGTGCGCATTTTATGGGTATTTTTATGTATTAAGTAAAGGAAAATAAAGAGAGGATGGAAGAGTAGTCGAGCTCGACGTCGACAGCAATGGTGAACGGATATTCCCAACAAATCGAAAATGTCTTCCGTGTTCGACCGGAATGTGCCGATGATGCTCTTCCGATTCCGATGCCGAGGTATTCACACTGTTTAGTACCATTGCGGCCACCTCAGCTAGTAAGATCCATTTCACTAGCAGTACGCAATTATTCAAACGATCCACGTATTTTTCACGAATTTCTACGTTCGCATCATCATTGCTCTGGGTTACGCGTTGTTTCTGTGGGTGGCGTTTTCTGTTTTAGGTGGCGTCATCTTCGCCACCATGACGTGCTAAAGCAGTATATAAGATCCACCAAAAATTTCGAAACAGGCCACATTCACTGCCTTTCCTTCCACAACCTTTTTTATTCAAGCTTCTAGGCGACGTACAATAAATTCTTTGACGATGCTCTAGGTCGTGTCGAATTCGAGCTAGTGAGTGTTTCTCCTCATCGCTCTTGAAAATGAGGCCTCATTACTTTTGAACTAGATTAGAGGCTCTTGTTACTATCGTCCCGCCACCCTGAAAGTGGACCCAGAAGGCACAAAGGTCCTAACTCATCACGTCTTCTGATGCCACGCATCGTACTTATTAATATTCTGGTCCAAGGCAGAAACCCCCGATGCCGCGTAAGGGCTTTTCCTGAACTTAATGGAATAACATTTAAACTTGCTCCAACAGTCTATGCTCTACCCAGCAGATACCCGTTACCTTTTTCTGGTTGGGACAATGCTTTTGACGTGTGTTTCATGACGGAACAATTTTCAATTCGTTTAGTTCCTCTTCGAGCGGATTCTGTCTCCTCGAGGTAGGCACTTGCGGAAACCGTTCGTTCTTCTGGAAGGTGTCGAGACAGCACAGCCTGATCACTGCGTGTCCTTCAAAAATGGCCCTACCACAGGTCCGCGGTTGTCGCAAACTCGAGAAGAATTGGACACTCCATTTTCTATGTCAGCATCTAGCTCAGTTAAAATGCTTGCTTATTTCTACGGAGGATCTAAATTACCGACGATGGCGATTTGCTCCGCGCACTTCAAACAACTGTCAAACGCCCTGCTAGTCCTCATTTATGCTCGCTGGTGTTCAAAACCCAAAACTTCAACATTTGTACAGTCCGTATTTCGGCTTTCACGCACTCCTGGGCATCCCATATCGAGGCCGACTCGAATTTGGCATGTAGACGACGACTTAATCCCTTTCTATGGATCTATAGCCCATAAACCTTTCGTTCTACAATTGAACTGAGATCTGGTAAGAGTTTATCCTTGCACGGATGTAGATGTGACAAGAATATTAATCTCGGAGCTGTAGAACCTCATCTGAAAAATCTGCTTCCTCTTACTCCCGACCCAGTGCGCTTTTCCTCGTAGGGAATTGGAGTCGTTCTGTGCCGCAACCGGCGTTCTTACTCATCAAGTTGAGTAAGTCAGCGTATTCTCAAAGGGATTACACGACCTATCTATGCTGTAATAGATTTTAAAACCTGTTCTATTCCGAAACGTGGGCATGTACCACTTCTATCAGCAGGCAATCAACACGTTGAGTGTGATCACGCGGCCGCGGTGGATTTTCAGCATGACCACAATTTGATTAATCTTGTTCTCGAGACGATGCTTAGAGCTTATCAAGATGGAGACAGGGCTCGGACAACTGCGTGGATACGCTGACTGATTGGTCGCCAAAACTATACATTGCTCAACCAACACAAGGCCGAAGTTTCATCTGGACGACCTCCTGTGGTCTTCACAAAATACTAGTCCAAGGCTTACTATACTGGCTTTAATCGTTCTTATTTATTTCATCATGAGAGGATGGCAAGGCGTCATCGTCGCTTGTGGTAAGTAGTGCGAAACGGATAGCGCACTTTTGCAAACTACTGACGTGCGTGGGTTGTCACGTTTCGAGAGGACAACTGAAGCGGGATGGAACTGTGATGGAAACTCTTGACGATGTCAAGTTTGACAAAGAATGGTCCTGGTCCTGACTCAAAAAGGGAAGAAACAACATGGACATGGGTCACGTGAAATTGCGCAATAAAATGATGATGGAGGAACCCCTAACTTGAAGGGACAAGGAAAGTACCGCAATGAGGGTGAAGAGGAGGAGGAGGAGGATATGTATACAACCAGTCCGAAGGCAATGGCAAAGAGAGAACGAGGAGGACGGGCAGATTACTACAGTACAGAAAAAAACTCGGGGATTATTCAGCAAAAATGGAACGGATCGGAAAAATCGGGCCGACAAGAAGTGCGATGGTTAGATTAGGTAGCTTCATAACTTTTGCCGAATTTTGCTGACTGAAGACAAACCACGACCATGCCCTCCAATTTACAGGGCCTCAACATCGTCCACCCCATCCACCAGACACCAGACACCCACGATCTACTTTCAGGACAGTATTCTGATATCAACGCCCAGCTTGACCTCTGGACAAATCTACCTTTTGAAGACGATGGTCCTCTAGGCAATAAAAGCCATGAGACTTACCTTCGCAAGAATCGTTCTGTTGAAGAGGAGGAGGAAGAAGCAGCCTTAACTTCTCATGGAAGCCCGTCGAGCGAGGCTGCTATCCACGACGGACATGTTAATGTCATAACAGCGAGGGAACACCATCATGCGCAACAACCTCCTTTCGATATCAATGCCCTTTTCTCTACCTTTGGCGTTGAACCGTTCTCGATTCCACATGCACAGGCTCCATCTCTAGCTCAACTTATCGCTCTCCACAATGCTCCACCCCATGTGCCTTCTTTTCCTCTCTCCTCTCCACCTAACTCGGAGCTTGACTTGAGGGCTACACCACCCCCTGCAAAACGCACTCGTACTCGCAAGTCTAGCGTCACAACAACTACTACCTCCGTGGCTGCTCCAACTACCCCGATGACTGCGCCCAGCTCCCCTGAGGAGCCAGTCTCAGGGCAAGGACCAGCTATTGCTGCCGCGGAGGACAAGCGTCGCCGTAACACAGCCGCCTCTGCACGTTTCCGTCTCAAGAAAAAGGAACGCGAGGCTGCTCTAGAGGCTAGAGCAAAGGAGTTAGAGGCTCGAGTCAATGAGCTCGAGAGAGAATGCGAGGGTCTCAGGAGGGAGAACGGTTGGCTTAAGGGCCTCGTTGTTGGTGTCACAGGCGCTGCACAAGCCCCTCCTGCTCCTGTACCCACAGGAACGAAGAGAACTAGAGACGACTAGACACACGAGGTCATGATTTTTTTTTTCTTTTTCTGTCTTCTTCAACGGATATCCATACATACCTCCACGACTTACTGACATATCATTATGAAACTGCGCAACTTCCGTATCTGCCGACCCCCTTCGACCTCCATGTTTTCTTGGTTATCCGCATCGTCCCCGTTCCATAGCCCCTTCTTCATAGTGTATTTGTACGTAGGCAATGCAAAACTCACAATGTAAAGATTCAACTCTGTTCTACAACATCTTATCACATCTGTGCGCTTCATTTTTGATCTTCAATTTCATTTAATCAAACCACTTCAAGGTTATGCCCATCTGTACACCTTCAAGTTTATTTTTTCCTTACGTGTCAATTCGCAGAAGAAAGTCAGCGGGTCATTCGTATGTTCTTCGGAAGTAAGACACACTGGCAGAGTACTAGTATAATGGATATATCTAAGCCCATGGATATCGTTGACTGCGGTCTGGACAAGACGCACAAGCCAAGCCCGAGAGACACGTACATATTCAAACTT
>JABAJW010017930.1:32671-44114 GCA_018855395.1 Arthromyces matolae
GACGACCACGACTACGGCTGGGCCGACGACGATTATAAACACGACGACGACACCACCGTCTGATCATGAATCAAGTTTATCTAATGCTACGAGCACTACACCCCCACTTGTATCAACAGAAACCCGTCCAAAGGACCCACGCATTGCAGGTCTACATGCTCTCTTCCCAGACTACGATGACCTCATCTTGTTCGTTGCTTCTACGCCACTCTCTGATCTGACCCTGTAACTAACTAACTGCTTTGTTGTTTCTGTTATCTTTACATCGTACATGACACTCTGCGAACAGATACTCGGTATTGGACTCTGTCGGTGGAGATCAGGACCGCGCGATAGATGCCCTCCTCGGGATGAGTGATCCTGAGTATAAAGGCGAACCCGCGGCGGCGGCGGGTGCATCAGCAGTGCAGGAGCCTGGATTGGTGTGTATCTCTCTTATTATCAATCTTCCCCTCCCTCTGCTTCATTTTCAATCTTCCTCCTCGCTAGAATCACCACTCTAACTAATCGATTCTCATAGACGCAAACGGAACTCGATGAACAATTCGCCAGGAGGCTGTTGATGGAAGAGCAGGATCAACAACAAGCTGCATGGCTTGCTGCCAGGGAGGCAAGGAGGCCACAACTGCAAAGACAGGACTCTCAGCCTCAACGCCAGCCTACTCCAGGTTCGGGACAAGGCCAAGCAGGAGATACAATGGCAGAGATTCAGCAACAAATTGGAAAGTTTGCCGAGAGTAAGCTTCAACTTTGATGCGCTTAACCTTGAGAAGGGCAGTTAATTTGACTATTTTGCTTTTTAGCTGGGAAGAAGACGTTCAATAATATCTTTAACAAAGTGAAGACCAAGATCCAAGAGATGGATCAGTCAAGGTTTGTCTTTTTTTCCGTCAGAACGTACAGCCCGTTGCCTTGCTAATCGAACATCTATCAATTGTAGAGCTTCTTCAGCAAATTCCTATGACCCCGCCGCCTACGAACAGAGGACATACCAGGACCAGGATCAACCATATGTGCCGTACGCCACGCGTCCGCACCCAAATTCGCGCAGCACCAGCAGCCACGCTCAGGCGCAGCAGCCAGCGTATTACGACCCTAATTCTAATGAGCCGGTATCACTCTCACCACCACTTGCTGTGCAAGGGTACGATACAACGCCTGCACTTACGTCCCATTGTGCGTTTGTTCAGGTCTCTTCGCAGTGTCCATTTTCCCACTCAACGATTTTTAGCGCATACCCCTCCTAATGCATCAAGTACGAACGCTGGTCTTGGTGCAAGTATTTCGCCTTCCAATGATATCGCACGGCCTCCCTCAGGGCTTACGAGTCCTCCAGTTGACGGAAGTATGTATATGACCTCTGTATCCGGAAAAAAACAAACTGACAAGATTCAGGTAAATTTGGCATCCTGCCCAAACGTCCCGTAACGCTACTTCGTCCTGGAGAACCGACGCAGCTGCAACGTTCGCAGTCGCAGGACGAATCGGACGACGGGCTTGAGTATGCGGAGAGTCCGTTTGAGGAGACGAAGAAGTGAATACATACACAGGACATTGTGAGTATCCCATATTTTGAGGTGATGGCGAAGACGAGGAATTTGTTGATGTTGTTGTGTTTGCGGTTATGATGCCAGCCAGGATTTGGTCTCCATGTATCATCTCCTCAAAGGTCTGCATGAACATATAACACGGTATGTTCAACAGTTTAATAGTTTTCTCTCTAATAATTAAGCAATAGGAAGGAAGAGTTCTCAGTTATTATCATTGGGCTCGATGGAGCTGGCAAGACGGTGAATTTAATGTTAACTCTGTTCGTACACTTCTGAACGCAGCCAATGTTAGACGCTCCTCGAGAAGATAAAGACCTTCTACAACGACAATCCTGGGCTTCCTGCTGACAAGGTAGTGCCCACAATCGGTCAAAATAGTACGCAATGATCATTCTGGTTCCTGCTATCATACTGATCCACGCTTCCAGCCGGCTCTATCACACTCCCGTCATCGATCCTCCAATTCTGGGATCTTGGAGGCCAACGAGGGATCCGCAATATATGGAGTAAATACTACGACGACTGTCACGCTGTTGTGTACGTCATTGACGCTGAGGATCGTGAGCGTCTCGGAGAGGGTTGGGAAGTCTTCGGTGTGTGGATCGTTTCTCATTCTGGAATTCAAGGATTTGCCAGAGGGTGGAGCATTTTACTTACGCTATTATCAATTGCAGATGCTGTTCTTACAGCGCCGCAAATCCTGGGCGTGCCATTACTTCTTCTTGCGAATAAGCAGGATTCGCAGCTTAGTTTATCTGTGGAAGAGATCCGCCATGATTATGAGGATTGGTATCAAAGGAAGCTAGAAAGTTCAAGACGAAATACTCGACATGCGCAGCCAGAAAGCGAACGAGAAGCGCGTAAAGAACGCATTGCCAGCTT
Source organism: Arthromyces matolae (assembly GCA_018855395.1). Classification (NCBI taxonomy): domain Eukaryota; kingdom Fungi; phylum Basidiomycota; class Agaricomycetes; order Agaricales; family Lyophyllaceae; genus Arthromyces; species Arthromyces matolae. The sequence continues at coordinate 35,104 of JABAJW010017930.1, forward strand.
GGAGGTTCTTGGCGTTTCTGCACTGGAAGGGTATGAGGTCGTGCTACATCTTTTTCGAGAATCTGACTGGCGATTTGCAGTACCGGGGTGAGGGAAGCTGTGGATTGGTTATTTATCCGTGTACAGAATAGTAGACGGTGTGTGTGTTCATCACTTCTAGTGGAAACCTCGCTCAAGAAGGTCTATAGCGAACCCAAGAAGGGTGTGAGCACAATGTGATTTGTATTCATTTATGGATAAACAACACGTTGAAACACCTTGAGAGGGTGCCCGTGAAATAAAGAGTTCTCGTCAACCCAAGGATACATACTTGTGTACACAATCCAAGATTAACTCGCGATTGTCCCATGATACCTTCGCTGCAGTGGCAGCAGCAACCGTTATGAGTGCCGGCTTTCCCAAAATTCTCACGGAATCTTTAATGAAACGCGTATAAAATGCCACTCCTGCTGCGCCACGGAGAAGCATGTTTGATCGCGCGTCGACCATTTTGTATACGCCCAACTTGAACTCCTCACGAGGGACCATGAATACAGGGCCGTCATCGTTCAACAGAAATGCAGCTCCGTTCGTCTCTGGGTCTGGATTCGTCGCCGCATGGATTATGGCTCCAGCGATGCGGGCAACGGGAACGAGCGGAATACCTGCTAAGAAGAGTTTGATTGGTATCGGGACCATGTTTGTGTCTATTGGATAATTAGGAGCAACTTGAAGGAATTCAAGAAATGAGTTACCAGCAAAGAATGGATGGATGGTGGCAATGCGGATATTCTTGAATTTGAATTCTGGATAGAGGGAACGCATGATACCGAGTACTGCATGTTTTGAAGCGGCATACATTGCTCCTCTAGGAATCCCCACCCAGGACGCTATAGCCAGAGACATTGAAGGATACTCGTCATGACGTAGTTCCAAACATACCCACGGAGCCAATTAGTACAATAGCCTTGAGGCCATCATCGTTCGGTTCACGCTTGACATCGAGATAATGCTGAGCGAGATGTGTCGAGTAAATGAGGCCGAAGAGGTTCACATCGATCGTGCGCGTATCTGGCTTCAGAGGCTTGCCATCCTTGAATGATACTTGTTGAAATTGGCCTAATTCCGGAACTCCTGCATTGGGTACCTTCAGGAGCCGGTCAGATGACAGGTAACCTTGGTCTGAACAAGTGGAGATTTTGAAACTTACCACGATGTCGACTACACCGAATTTGGCGATCGCTAGCTCGAAGAGAGCAACTTGGTCGTCCCATATTGTCACGTTGCATTTTTGAGAAACCGCGACACTGTATATTGAGCAAATAAGGCCATTTTGACTCCCAAATAAAGAAGTTTATATGAAAAACATACCCTCCAACAACTTCGATGTCATGAACTGTTCTCTCAGCTCCAACAGTGTCTAGGTCTCCGATGACGACTTTGGCTCTAGAAGACCATTACCAGTCTAGAGGACCCGAAATTCAAAAATTAGAATGCCTACGGACCCATATGAGGCAAATTTCAAAGCAGTCTCTCGTCCTATTCCATTCGCAGCACCTTGATATTAATAGAGAAACTCAATTCAGCCAGATATCCACTACAGAAAAAGTCTTCCACTAACCCGTGATAACAGCTACTCGGCCCTTTAACCTACTGGCAAAAGCAAAGAGCTTGTCGTCCTCGATCGTAGTCATGGCAGGCCAAAGGAGACGTTGACTTGGGAATGTCCAAGGGCGATCGCACGAGTCCGGGCTTGTGATTTTCGTCCTTTGCCTTCTTTTGAGGCAAGTTGACAGTGAGAGCACAAGAAGTTGAACGTGTCTTGTGTTGTTGAATTGAGCACAGGAGGAAGCCCTGAATCGTGGCCAACATTCTGATGCAGCAATGGTCTGCGGTGTTGTTTCAACATGCCAACGACCACACTCTGCTTCACAGCGTTGTAAAACACTCTAGCCCGTCGTTCTTGGACTTCAGCTGGCACGGGACCACTCAAAACCTTGTAGAGATGGACAACTGGTGCTTCTTGAGGACGTCGCCTGACAACAGGCCAGTTCTGCGAGATGATCCATATGATTCTGTCCAACAATGGACTTTGAAGGGTGATTATCTTATCTGTTCATTGATAAGATGTGGTCCCATCAAAGTTGCATACGATCGACTGTACACATAAATTCTTGGACTTGACCACCTTCTTTCTTTCTTTCCCCTTTCCTTTACTCTCATTCCTAGAGCACAGCACAGAAATGCCTATAGCTCAGCGCAGACGCGGCAGCAAGATCAAGGGGATCCAATTTACCCTCATGGTTGTCGGTGCGCATCCTCTATGGGCTTGGCTCAAAGGATGTACTGAAGTAACAAACGCATTGTTCTATAAGGGGCCTCTGGTTCTGGTCGTACGACTTTTATCAACACCCTCTGTGAACAGGAGGTATTGCAGCACAAAGCTATTGGCGATCCTCACCAAGCGCACCTAGAAGAAACCGTTTCTATCACACCGGTCCACGTCGGTAATGAGAATCAGTCCTTAGAATCGCTTCAGAGCACCTTACTCTCCCTCAGACTTAGAGGAGGACGGAGTTCGCATTTCCCTTACTGTTGTCGACACTCCAGGCTTCGGAAACAACACTGATAACCAGCACACGTATGCTTGCGAGTTTTTACGTTTTCTTACTGCTAAACTTTAGTCATCCCCCGCGGACTTTAGCTTTCAGGAAATCGTTGACTATCTCGAACGACAATTTGACGATATCCTCGCAGAGCAGTCACGAATCAAACGTAACCCGCGTTTCAAGGATAATAGAGTTCACGCAGTTCTCTATTTCATCCCTCCCACCGGACACGCGTGGGTAGCTAGTTTGATTGGGGATAATCTTGCCTCTTACTCCTTCCAGCCTTAAGGAAATGGATATCGAACTTATGAGACGTCTTTCTCCCCGCGCTAACGTTATTCCCGTTATTGGTCGGTCAGATACCTTGACAGCGAGTGAACTCAAAGCGTTCAAAAAGAGGGTTCGCTACCGGTTTCCTTTCGCTTCAATTAAATCATGGACCCATGTTACTGACCACGGTACCTCCGCAGATAACAGAGGATATCGAGCATTATGAAATTCCCATTTACAACTTTCCTTATGACGAGGAAGAAGATGATGAAGATACCATCAAGGAAAATATGGAACTCCGAGTATGTTAAATCGGATTTACGTCTACTGGATTTTTCTCTGAGTAGGATTTTATCAGGCACTTCTGCCTCTCGCTGTAATTGGCTCGGAAGAGGACATAGTGATGGATGGAGAGCGTGTCCGCGCTCGAGTTTACCCCTGGGGCATCGTAGAGATTGATAATCCTGACCATTCTGACTTTGTGCGCCTTCGTAGTGCACTTCTTGGGTGTGTTTTCCTTGCCCATTGTCGTGTGGGAAATATTGAGTTGAATTATCTACAGCTCTCACCTGAATGACCTGAAGTCACTCACAGAGGACATTCTATACGAGACTTACCGTACCGAGAAGCTCTCAAGAACGGTTCTTGACAGTCGGTCCGTCCACCACTGTTAGCGCAGTATGCACATTGCGACTACTCACTTTCGTTTGTTCTAGTCAATCGCAAGTTCTTCCTGAAGATCTCATTAACCAAAGCGTTATCTTGAAAGAAGAACAACTTCGCCGCGACGAAGAGAGAGTAAGTCAATTACTGTTTGAAGAACTATTGGTTATATTGAATCTCCATTTCATTGTAGCTTCGCGAAGTTGAACTTCGCGTCCAACGCGAGATTAGTGAGAGAAAGCAAGAACTGTTTGCAAAAGAAGAAACTTTACGGTACGATGGTTTTGCCTGTTGAAAAGAACCCTCCCTGAAACTGAAATATTTCAAGACATCTCGAGAGCCGCCTAGGAAATCCAAGCGCCCCTTCTTCGCCATACTAATCTGTCACTTCGAAGTGAGATTTGGCCGCCGCTTCGAAGGCCTCATCTGAGTTCAAGTTGATTGGCTCAGACGATTCTTGGATTCATGGACCTTGCGGATCTATGTGATGGATGTAAATGTGATATGTTATACCCTATACACGCACCTTTTTGTAGACTGTTATCAAGTGTATATCGAGTTTTGCGCACCTGGCCGCACCAACTTCAACCACTGAACGTGCCTGATGCGCACGTGGCACTGGGTGATCTCAAGAAAGTTGTAAATGTCAAGTCAGTGCGCAACTCGCCCTTATGATCATACTATGCATACAGCTGAGGGTCTAGACGACGATGAACTCCAGAAGATACGGTATAGAAGACTACTTCTTTTGGTCTAGAACCGTGTTAATCTTTTTCGTTAGCCGATATGAGGACTTTACAACGATAGGTACAAAACCTGGTCATGCTGCGAGATCATTCCTGAGCCTAAAACTTATAACATCCAGACTGGATACAGGACTCTATCCTTGAACGAAACCGGCGTATTCGCACCGCGCACTCTTATTCTGACCCTGTGAAATTTCGACGCGGTTTCCGCTCGTCATGGCCATGGCTATGGTCCCAGGCGCGCAAAGCGATGGACATAGGGCAGAGCTGGTTTGTAGTTAGCCTGGCAGGTGCGTTTATAACACTTTACTGCTATGAATTGTGTCTGACGCAAGTCCTGCAGGCGTAGTCATTGGCGTTAATGCTGCCATCATCTCAATAGTAACTACATGGCTCTCCGACATCAAGTTTGGCTATTGCTCAGACGGCTGGTGGCTCAATGAACAGTTCTGTTGCTGGGAAATAGAGGGCGAAGATACTGACGGTTGCGACTCGTGGCATCCTTGGAGTAACGTTATGATGGGTCGCTGGCTGGTATTCGTGCTATTTGCTGTTAGTCCTTTCCTCCCCGTGTTCCTTGAGCTCTCACTGGAACGGACACAGACCACGTTTTCCTTTGTGGCCTCTCACCTTGTCAGGTCAATGGCAAAGTACGCCGCGGGTTCTGGCATCTCCGAGATTAAATGTATATTGGCGGGTTTCGTCATGCAAGGTTATCTTGGAGTCGCAACAGTTGTCATCAAAAGTATCACACTGGTGTGTGTCTTGAATGTGTCAAGGTGAATGCTGCTTACAGGGAACTCAGCCATTAGCAATTGCATCCGGTTTGTCCGTGGGCAAAGAGGGCCCCTCAGTCCATGTTGCATGTTGTATCGGCTCCCTTGTAGCTGGATTATTTACGAAGTTCTCTCGCAGTCAAGGTCGGCCCTTTTTTATTTGCCACAAAGATCCCTCCTCAGTCTTTACAGGAAAAATGCGCGAAATTGTCACTGCAGCGAGTGCCGCTGGAGTAGCCGTCGCTTTTGGCTCCCCAATCGGCGGCGTCCTGTTTTCAATCGAGGTACTCCTTGACTTTATACTGCACTTGGACTCCTTTAACAACAATATTTCTAGGAAATGAGCCACACGTTCAGTATCAAGACTATGTGGAGAAGCTTCCTTTGCGCCCTTGTTGCGACAGTCACACTATCCGTATGTACAGACCTCTTCCTTATCCCAAGTGCTAAATTCCATCGAAAAAAAATCTAGGCCATGAATCCTTTTCGCACAGGAAAACTTGTGTTGTTCCAAGTCACTTACGATAGAGATTGGCATTTCTTCGAGATAATTTTCTACGTTATCCTTGGTATTTTCGGGGTGGGTATTTTATTCTGTCTTCTATACTATCACTGCTGAACTCGAAAAGGGTCTATACGGCGCCTTTGTCGTAAAATTCAACCTTCAGGTTGCGGCATTTCGCCGGAAACATCTTGCAAACCACGGCGTGGCAGAGGCTGTGACATTGGCTACTCTCACTGGCATGATTGGGTATTTCAATCGATTTCTTCGCATGGACATGACCGCAAGTATGGGCGTACTCTTCCGAGAGTGTGAAGGCGGTGGAAACATCGACAATCTTTGCCAGTCAGCATATTCTCTGGTCCTCTGCTTCCCTCGCTCAGCTGATAATTTTGGCAGAACTACTTCACAATGGCGCATTTCTAACTCGTTACTTCTTGCGACAATAATCAGGATAGGACTCGTGGTAATATCATATGGATGCAAAGTTCCAGCTGGGATTTTCGTTCCTTCCATGGCTATTGGAGCAACATTTGGCCGCATGATAGGCGTCATGGTCAAGGCTCTGGAAAGGTCGGTTACCGTTATCTATTCCATTTGCCAACGACTGACTGGTTGGCGGCTTTAGAGCGAACGCCGGCAGAGGTATCTTCGCTGTATGTACTCCTGATGTTCAATGCATAACACCTGGAACGTACGCGTTTTTGGGAGCGGCCGCGGCACTGAGGTAGCCATCTTTCGTTTTACATGTCGAAAGCTGACTTACGTCACTAGTGGAATCATGAGGATAACTGTGACAGTAGTAGTGATCATGTTCGAGCTGACTGGAGCCCTCAATTACATTCTACCTACCATGGTGAGTCGTCGTGTCCTCATTATTCATCCCGATTTACTTCTTTGCGTAGATTGTGTTGTTAGTCACAAAAGCAGTCGGCGACTTTCTGGGCACCAACGGTATTGCGGATGAAATGATTCGCTTCAACGGATTTCCGTACCTAGAAAAGGAAGATCATGCATATAATGTTTCAGGTAGGTACTCAATATACGGTCCAATCTCATTGCCAACCATCTGCTAGTCGCGGCTGTCATGCGTACAGAAGTTCATACACTAGTCGAATCTGGTATGAACGTGAAGCAAATAGGTAGGCCCAACTATTTGTCGGTCACGTCTGGGACCTGGCCTTAATGTTTATCAGAGGATATTTTGGATTCGACCGAAGTGAAAGGTTTCCCAATCGAATCAGCTGATGGTTGTGTTCGTGTTGAAGAAGAGCAAATAATGTCACAGGGCCAGAAATTGCTGCCTCTTGTGGAACATCTTTTAGGTACACAGTGACTCGAGTTCCAGGCTAAACGAAGCCGTCAATATTAGAACATACACACTTATGTCGCTAGACTTACCTCTACTACAGTAATTTCTTGCTCAGCACGACGTCGCACGCTGCGTTCTGTACGCCGGAAATCTTCAAACTGGAATATCCGCGCGTAATCTCGAGGAAGATTTTCAAATGGATCCCACGGGCTCGTCCTGAACGAACGCATTCCTCTGAAACGTTGGAAGCGAGTGAGAGCAGGAATATCTTTGGGAGTATCCATTTCATCTGGAAATTGAAGATCATCCTCTTCTTCGCGCTGCCGGTTTCTCCAAGAATTTAACCTGCAGAGCTCGTCAACTAAATGATTCATCGCATATGTATAACACCCACTGTCTCTCTTCCTCTTCGTTGTCTAGATCTTCGAAAGTGACCTTCCGTTCCGACTCCATGTCGTCATCAACTGGCATGTCCTGCATGTCTTCTTCTGCTGGGAACTCTTCCATTTCAACCTCTTCAGCTTCATCTTTCCCTCCGACATCCTCATCATCATCCTCATCACTCTCGTCAAGAATCCAAGAGGCTTGATATGCACTCGTCCCTTTTGGAACTCGTCGAGCATGCTTGGAATTGGCTACGTTCTCCGCGACATCTGGTATAGATGTCTCCTCAAACTCCACATTTCCATTCATTTCTTCTTCGGTAGGCCATGTCTGCTCATTAGCGAGGTCATCAGGGTCGTTGCTGGAAACCAAAGAGTCCGCGTCATCCGCATTCGGTTCTGCAAGGAGAGTGGGTTCTATATCCATACTCCCTGTCTGCCCCGACTTCGAATGCCGAGGTAAGGCAGCCGATAAAATCTACCGTGAAGGGTTAAGTAACCGTAAACTCTGTTCTGAAAAGATATAGATATTCAACGAACCTTTTCAATTTGGAAATCCCCGAAATTTGGAAGATGGACCAGCCTATGGGGAGACAGAGACGAACCCCGAACAACACCAGTCACCTTTAATCGTCCATCCTCCCATTCTGCTGACTCCCCCAAAACCCATGATCGACCCTCGCGCCACCGGACGTCAGCAGGTTTTCCCTCTGACAGTGCTCTTAGAGCATTCAAACGATCCGAGCTTGAGTGCATGTCGAAGATGCGACCTTGGGTGGGGGCAAAGTACTGAATGAAAGAAAGAAGAGATTTAAGTATTCCCGGTCGAGCTTTTGGATCGATCGTCGGGTTGGATGCTGCCAAAGTGACCACGTCTGGCAGGCCCTGGGCCTGAAGTGTGCGAAGAAGTGTATCTCCCCATGTGTCGACTTCAACCGAGGTAGACAGCGCGAAGGTCACATAATCTGCGACCTTGCAGGCATCAACAGAGGCATAAAAGTTTCCGTAAGGGACGATTATGAACTGAAGTGAAGTTTTGAACCTTTCTGCTCTGCGATTGTGCATGAGGATCTGAAGAAAGATTGGGAAATGCAAGTCCACATACTTCATCTTCCACAGGCCTGATTGCGGGCAGTCGTCAGCCGAAACGTCCAAGGATTCAGCAAGAGATGATACAACTGTTTTTGGGTCGACATCGGGGCAAAGAGGAATTATTGCGACGATCCTTGGCGCTCCATCTACGCCACTGAACACACGCGTTGCTGAGATCAGAGCGCTGCGTTTTTTCACTTGAGCTTGTTTGGCATTATTGCGTCGGTCTAATCTCGTCTGTGCAGATGCGTTTGTCGTAGAACTCTTTAGCGATGAGCGTGCAACACGACCTGAATGCAAAAGCTAAGATCAAGGACGGTTTGAGTGAAGTCTCAGCTTCTAACCTTTTGCAGCATCCTTCAACGACGATTTTGTTGCATGCTTGGATTTAAAACGTTTGTTTTGCTATATCTATATTTCATAACGCGTACATCGCCTAGTTTAAGATTCAGACAGACGCACCTGCTTGAGGGTGCCAGATCTATGGTGATGAGCTTCAACCATGATCTGGTAATTTTTTTGGAGAATGGGGAGGGATGAGAAGAGATCTGCAGCTGATATTCACTGCAATTTTTTTTGTGTAATCGGAAGAACGAGATGAGTTTACAACTCTAAACGATGTCATTGATAATTTCCAAAATTTTAAGATCATGTGATTGGTCTGCAGGCAGCAACCACT
>JABAJW010017930.1:49730-78268 GCA_018855395.1 Arthromyces matolae
GAGTACATTGGGCGAGGTAGTTTGATATGTGCTCTACATGTGGTAAGTTCCTCCACGAAATTTGCGGTGCCATCAAAGATGACCATCTCACCAATGCCACTGACAGATCAGCACAGGTGAAACTTCTCGGTTTCTTTATGCAAAATCCACCGACCCGACGTCAGCTCATCGTAACGGAAGCCAAGAGATAACGCTATCAAACTCATTGCCTACGAGAGTTGCAGAACTCATTCACAATATTCCTCCAATCCACGAAACAACGCATCTCCTGGATGTTTTCTTTGCCGAGAGTAATTGGAGATTTGGTATCCCCGAAGAATGGTTCAAAGCTGCTTGTGCGCAGATGTGGAATGTTTTGGAGTACCCTGGTCCGCACAGTTTCCAAATCAACGCAAACTGGCTGTCACTGCTGTTTGCTGTGCTTGCGTGCTCTCCGAAACATCCTGAAAATTGCCAGGGGCAAGAAATCGCCTGCGACAGCGATCATTATTTTTCATACGCTTTGATGGCAAGGCGTATCGCAGAGGATGATTACTTGAATAAACCAAACATCTCCCTAATGGTTTCGGCCGCGGATGGAACTGTGCTTTCCTGCTTGGCTGTCCCCCTTCTTTGCAGCCATCTTTCTAGGCAGGGGAGAGTAAGCGAGGCCTGGAAGCTTGTCGGCAATGGCATACGACAGGCTCAGGCTGTAGGCATGCACAGGGACCCCGAATGGAGGCAGTGGCAGGTCATGTCAAAGGATGAAATGCTGCTTCGGCGACGAGCTTGGTGGGGCCTTTACATTTGGGACAAGTAAGAATTTCAGGAGGTGAATTTAGCGCCTGCTAATCTTTTCATTACAGAATGTATTCATATCTCATGGGCCGGCCACAGATGCTACGCAAGGAAGTTTTTGATGTCGCTGCTCCTTGTTCGAGTGATTCTGACGGCAAGCGGAACATTTTTAACCTTTGGCAATCAACTTTGATACAGCTTTGCGCTGTAGCTGGCGAAGCTTTGGAGAACGTAGGTCAATCAGCAGCGAAGCTGCTTCACGTACTGATCGAAGTATTCAGTGCTTCAGCGTGGCGTATCCCGAATTCCCCGCAATCTTTGACATGGACAGCCGCTTCGAACATTGGGAGAGAAGTCTTCCACCAGAGTATCAGTTACCCCCCGATGAGGGCGCTGTCCATGACTTTACAACGGCAGAACTGCCGATCATTGAACGTCAACGGCACACCCTTCATACATGGTATCTGTTATGCCGCTTGAAGCTACATATTGCTGCTCTCAGTGGTATACGTCAAATCAGGCCCCTTCGCACGGACGTTCTGGAGAGCAGTAAAACCGCCATTATCACGTCAATGCGGCTGATCAAACTTCAGTGTGATACTCATGATTCCACGCTGGGCTATGTAACCGAAAATAACGATCCATCTTTCCCAGGAAGCATATGGTTCTTTGAAGGATGCTTCTCACTTTTCGAAGCCACAGTCACTCTGATAACGACTCTGACACGGTACCCGTGGGCGGAAAAGACGCAGGAGGCTGAGCTCCTGGTAAATCGAGCCATGGAGGTCCTAACCCGAGTTTCTGGACCTGTGAGAGAAAGGGAAGTTGCTCGAATGGCAGCTGAAGTCATTGGGACCTTGAAGCAAGAAAGCTGGTGGTCACAGACACCTAGCACATTCAACTCTTCCTTTCACCACGTTTCCCTCCAGACAAATTGCAGCGTGCCGCTGCAGTCCACTGTCGGATATGACGAGTCATTTGCCAGTATGACCTACTCGAATGTCTTCGGATTCCCAGCCTGATATCGGCGAAACCTCTAGAGCCATAGTGGTTTGCTATTGAATCGAGAAAGTGCGACAGGCCTCCATGCTTCTTGACGCTTATCGGAGCTTATACAGAATGAGCCGTGTAGAACAGACGTTCAAGTGGGGATGATTCTAAGCACTGCCGTTCTTGGCGAGCTGCACTTACTAGTCTTATGTTGTCTCGCGAGTCGCGTTTCTTATGCATATTGTACTGCACACATCGGTAAGATACATACGAGAATTGGTTTATGTTGGTCGTCGCATGCAATGCGTCACCAATAACTGATTGTCAAGTTGTTAGCGTCTTGGTTAACGTTTTCGACAGAATTAGCTTCTGACCAACCTGAGGGTTCAGATTGAAAGAATCCTTCCGCAAATCCCTGATTGCAGATGACAAGCAATCCCTTGATCTTGTGGATAATACGATAGTTATTAATACGTGTTTGGGTTTCGTTCTATTAGGGGGATAGGGAAAATCAAATTTCGCAAAGGGAGCAGAGTTTCGAAGCTTACTACATACTCGTACATATGCACACTTCCTTTGTGCGCCGCTTCTACTTACATACATAATCCTATCTGCCAGCCTCATCCGATGTCATGAGTTGAACCCTGACCTGCACCGAATACTGGCCCTTTGAATTTGAGAGCTGATCAAGGATCAAGCATCGAAGGTATTACGGGTGACAGCCTAGAGGAGCCATCAGTATATTTGATCATCCTCCTCCTCCTCTCCATAACCAATGCCAAAAAAGGCGACGATGTAGATTCCTACCGTTCCATTTTTTGATTTTCATGAGAACAATGGATGGGGATCAAGTGGGCACCATCACCCCTGCAAGATAATGAAAATTTACAAGACTCGGGGAGCCTTGGGGATGATTCAGATTCACGAGCCATCAAAGATTTGCATTTTGGATATCATGTTTCTACTTAGAAATTGCACTATCGAGCGCATCTTGCCTCCGTAATGCTGTGTGTGTTTGATATTTTTGAGCCCGGAAAAGCTGCGTGTCTGAGAATGCAGTGTACACATAGAGTATAGGCCCAGTCCAGCACATGTTGCAAGTCAAGTGAGATAGCTCCGTAGCGCCCAAGGAAAGTTCCCTCAAACGTGTCAAAAAAGTGGGGTCAGATATAAAAGAGCTGGCAGTTACTGGGCCTGAGGTGGACAATGGAGTGGGGTACGCATCAGGTCAGGTGGGAGATATTTAGTTCAAAAAATAAATCTCTTGGGGGTCTTTGGTTCCCTCTTTTTTCTTTGTGTGTGTGACGATTGCATCAAGGATAGTACAACAAGAAAGCGAAAGAGACGGAGATGTGATAAATAAAATCCATTTTTAATTTGCACATTCCAAGAACGGCAGTCTGAGTAGTTTCTGATCGCACCAGTTCTGACACCGAATTCGTCTCTTGCCCGCATACCACCACCACCATCCACCTGCTCTTGCTCTTGCAGCTCGTCGGGGGCAGCGTCGCGCTCCCAGCTTTCGCGTTTCCAATACCCGAAGACTTTCAAGTCTTTATCGCAACACACAATAGCTTTCATTCAAATCAAAGTGCTCAGACATTAGCTCCAGATTCAACCTCACAGTTATAAGGTCAAACATTTATTGGGTCTTGACGGCTGGTCTGCCCCACCATGCCTGTCGCAATACGGACCACATACCAAAAAGCGGAAGCAAAGTATAATGTCACCACAGATTGTGCGTCTCCACCTACTGCCTTTCTATTCTATGGACCTTTCTGACCGTGAATTTGATACAGTTCCTAGGCTTGGCCTACATTCAGCAGCTTCTACCGGAAATGTTGGTCTTGTGGAGTACGCTTTGGAGCACGGTCAACCTATAAACTCGGTCCTTGACGGGGTTCTTCCTCTTCACGCTGCTTGTGCGGGCGGGAACGTTCAGGTGGTCAAATTACTCATAGAGCATGGAGCTGACGTCAACGCACCAAGGTAGCCAGCCCTTTTCCACATCTCGAATCAGACTGATACCATCATTTTGAACCCACAGGCTTCCGCGACGTTACTCGAACGACAGAAACAGAGATTCATCAGCACCAATAGTCGGTACATCGGGGTCGACGCCGCTTCACTTTGCTGCGGCAAATGGGAACACTGCAGTCGTGAACCTCCTCCTACTTCACGGCGCTCATGCCGACCGCGCCGACAAGCATGGTGTTACTCCTGAGCTACTCGCCCGACAAAGTGGCTGGGTGGAGTGTGCTGAGCTTCTGAAGCAGTGGCTAATCAACAAGGATCGTGATCTACGGGAACGTCCTGGTGGAACGATTCCGCCTGAATCACTCCCCGGTACATTTCGTGACCGAATCGGTTCGTTTGGGAGCGACACAGAATCAAGAAGACGGCTTCACGTCAAGCACTCGATCGATAATGCGCTGAATAAGCTCAAGTCATCCGCTACAGATATCAGGCTTCACTCCCCATCCTCTCAACTGACATCTACTCCCCCCGCCTCGCCTGTAAAGCCTCTAGGAGAGTATACCTTTGTTTCAATCTCTCCTTCGGAAGAAGATAGCTTCGAGGTTGGTCCTCGGCGCCCTTCTTTGCCTCATATTCTCCAACCTTCATCAATGGGTTCTTACCGAAGCAGGAAAACGTCTACCCCAAACTCTACGAATAGTCCCAGTCCACGCAGGCCGCGTTCCGCAGGCAATGGAGCAGAGGGTCAAGAGCCAGATGCGACCGGCACAGCTCAACCTAAGCAGCCTGTGGTGAGAAAACTGGGAAGCAAGTATTCATTAATGAATTTGTTCAAAAAGGCCCAGCCAGGAGCGGCTGATCAGGTGATAGCGACAGATCTCTCGCAATCCCTCGTCGCTTCAGTGGGCCCGAGTAACGCTACGTCTTCTCCGAGTCCATTGTCTCAAACTCTAGCCAGTTCCGAGGCGGTGGCATCCACGCCTTCAGGCTTTCGTATTCACCGCGGAAGTGACGCATCTCCACGAACTACCCCACAGCAATCTGGCACCCCTCAATCGCTCCAACGTAAAACGTCTGGGACTATCTCACTGTCACCTCGGCCTTTGGCCATCGACCTCCATAATCAGCTTGTTGAGGACCGTGATCGACGTCAACGACAATCCAGGGACCGTTCCAGGTCAACAGGAAGTGGTGCACGATTCCCTCCGGACGATAATGTCAGCCAGAGTCCCAGCCCCCGATCAAGTCCTCTCCTTAGGCTTGGCCTCCGTTCTCAAAGTGACAGAAGGAATCGATCTGGCTCCGGGAGCAGTCTCGGTACAAGCTCGACGCCTGGTTACAGAGGAGGAGCTGTTTTCGATGATGATATTATCGTCGTCTCAGGAGAGAGTAGCAGTGCTAGACCGAGCATTTTGAAAGCTCATTCACGCACATCCTCCAGTGGTTACACGCCTGGAACGCCATCAGGATTCCGAACGCTCAGATTTGACTCATCGTCTAGCATTACTGCAAGGATGGAAGGAGATGACGAACCTCTGATGACATCCCATGTCCTTAGAGGCAGCAGCAGTACCGGCTCCCTTGGCAGGCGACATCTAGACTATTTGGGAAGGGGTTTTGCTCCTGGAATGCGGGTTAGCGAAGAGAATTTGTCTCCAGATTCTGCGCCAGCGACCCTTACTGATTTTAGCCGTCCTCGAAATAAAGATACACTCGACGGGGATGACGATGACGAGGAAGAATATGGTCAAACCTTGCAGGACTATGACAGTCCTGTCATTGATCCTGGTGAACTGAAGCCAGGACTTCTTTTACGGGAGCGAGGACGGCCTTCTGCATCATCTTCAGAGTCTTCCCTTTCTCCGATCATGCCCAATGATCAAGACTCGTCGATCATCAACACCGAGTTCCCTTTCAGCATCAATAGTCCCCCTGTCCCTGTGATGGAACCAGAAGAAATCGAAAGTGTTCCTCCCGCTCACAGCCTGCTTAACGTTCCATCAATGAGCGATCACCGCAGTCGAGGTGATTCACTCAGCAGCACGAGCACCGCGGATAGTAGCCATCCGCAATTAAGTGCCAGCGGCACCACAAGCGGGAGCGAAACTGTCACCACTCCCTGGCTCTCGTCTCCTGGTCGAGATCATTTCCCTGATGTCGTTCACTTAAGCCCTCCACACGAACATGAAATAGTCCATGAAACAGTCGAGAACATAGAATTCTTGGATGCTCCTCCGAATACGAACAAAGCTACCGTCTCGACTTTCAATGATCGACGTTCTCATGTCCCTCCTGATATCAATATTGACGCCATCTCTGCACATGCACATGCAGAGGCTTTAGTACAGAAAGCCCAACAGGACATCCTCGAAATGGTGAACTCCAGTGAACTGACGCCTGCTTCGGGAAGCACGGGTAGGTCACCGTTGAGTGCCAAGTTGGCCGCGTATGGGGAGAGTCTTGCTTTGGAGAGGAAACTAAGAGAGCAAAAAGAACAAGAGGAACGGCGGGCGCTCGATGAGGAGCGAATGAAACGACAAAGATCTGTCACAGAGCCTTCAATCAGGAGCTCTACGACAACTCCGACGGATTCTAACTTTCGCCGTACGCCATTCAGTGGCGTTGAGCGACAGCGCAGCTTGGAGCATCGACCAAACAAATCTAGGCTTAAATCTCGAGGTAAAGACTCAAAACGGCCATCTACCGCAGAAGGGCGTAAGTTTTTTTTAACCTTTTCTCAGTTGCACGAGCTAATGTACTGCCTACTAAGTCGCCTCGCGATCTCTGGATCAGGCCGCGTCCTTCCACCAATCATCGCAATCTGAGTCTGGTATATTGCTATCGCCTCCCAGTCGACTGCTGCCCGTTGAACCTGAATCACCTATTGACGGCGATGACCAGGCAACGCCATCGGTCAGCCAAAACTCGACAAGCCTGTCAGTTTCCACCCCAAGACGTGCTCCAAGCCCCGCACCTCCGATTTTACGCTCTCGCACTCCTGTCCCTCCGTCCAGGGGCGGACAACTCAGCCGTACCAGTTCCCTGGACGGCACAGATACAGACACAGATTTGGGTCCTGCCCTGCACCGTGTTTCGACTGCGCCACATGCCGTTGTTCGTGGCACGGCGAAGACGACAACCAAACTAGCAAAGATGGGTTTCCCTCCGTTGGAGCAGGCCCGTGCACCAGCCACCAATAAACGATTCGGTGCCATCAGGTCTCTTGTACAGACTTTGAAAGGCAGGACATGATACCCCTCTTCTCTTCGCATACGCTTCACCATTGTTGTACCATCATTGTCATTCATCACTTGCACGTAACTTGCAGTTAGCAAACTCTTTACCTCTCCAGAGCTCTCGAACTCTCCTGGAAACCACTGTGTGCCCCTCCTAGATGTCATTCCGCCCAAAGAGGGTTCCAACACAACTTTCATCGTAACACCGCTTCTATATCCCATAAATATAGCGCCATTTGAGACCATTGGTGAAATTATAGATTTTTTCCGCCAATTATTTGAGGTACACCTTTCCTTAAGCCGTCATTATCGTTGATGAACTCATTTGTTATAGGGCTTGCAATTTATGCACAATCACAATGCCGTGCACGGGTAAGTTGACGCATTCTTTGCATCCGTATTTATGAATGGCCTTCCTAATCGTTTTCCAGAGATTGCAAATCTGACAACATAATGGCCGACTTTGGCGGCTCTTATGACCACCCTCCTCATCCCATGAACTGGTTCAGGAAGCGTGATTTCAGTGGACGCCCATCACCACCGATTTCAAGGACGATTAAACCTATCAAATATTATTTCATAGATTTTGACTTGTCCCAAATCTACGGTAGGGAAGATGCTAGATTGAGGACTCCGCCATGGGGTGGTATCAGGTCTGTGCCAGAACACTTGATACCCAATGACCCTCCCTGTGATCCGTTCGCTGTCGATGTCTACTGCATTGCTCATGTCATCAAAGAGGACTTTCTCGACGTATGATCCTTTTCAATTCCCTTCTATGTCCCACTCAGACGATTCTTAGGGCAACAAAGATTACTTCCAGGCGCCTAAGCAAAGGTTGGATTTCATGCGTGAACTCGTTTCGGATATGACAATCGACGATCCAAAGAAGAAACCTACCATGGATCAAGTTGTTGCACGCTTTGACAAGATTGTCGAAGGACTCTCGGAATGGACTCTACGGTCTCCTGTCGTAGACGTTGGTCAATCATATGGCCTATTTGCTTCGATCAGCCACTGGGTCAAGCAATTGGTGTATGTTGTGCGAGGCATCCCTGCAATACCCAGAGCACAATAGCTTGAAAGTTTATACCCATTTATCTGACTATGTATTTCGTATTTCGGAACTGGAACGTACTGCCTGGATACGTTAATTTGGATTCTTGTAAACATGAGGTGTTCATTCGAAACTTGACAACGTCGTTTTTGTTCTGAATCCAATTGTCATTTCCCGCCCATCAAACTGCTGCGCCATATCAAGTAATTTGGATGGATCAAAACTGGATTTTACGACCATGGACCCACAAGAACATACAAAGACTCTCCACCCGTCCTTGTTTTTTTTGTCAGTCAACTGTCACACTGTCCTTCCACATAGTACCCTAAGCGACTCCTGCGTTGGCCTAGTGATGAACTTCCATCCGTCAAATCTCGTTTCCACTTACGTCTTCTGTCAATGCACATGTGGCACCAAAAACAATGCTCTTGCAGTGACAACCAGAAACAATGTCTACCGCTCATGTTGTCTTTGTATTATTCAGTTCCTCAAGGCATCCGAAAAGGCCATGCTTTTGTCTTTACACCCGTTAAATTCGAGCAATTTCTGAGCTGGGCCAGACATCATGAATCCAGACACACGCAGCAATACGACTTCTAACTCCTTGCTTAAAGAAAAGGGCTTCAACGACGAGGAAGCCATTCGCGCACGGGAGTTATCGGCCAGCGAATTAACTTGGAGCAAGTACTATCACTTTTTGCAAAGCCAGGGATATACCCTCAGGAGGAGATACCATCCGGAATGGAAACCTTCTTGGCGTTATCATAATCGGAAAAGATTTGAGTACGAGGACTCCGTCCCACTTCTCGTGAGCATTTTATAACGTTCAACTGTGAATCATGGTCTGAATACGACAGGAGGGCCACACCGTCGATGCAACCCGGGCGGACGGAACGCTTGTCGCCGTGAAGAAAGTGGACTCGAGATTGACTCACTCTGAGGTAGATATCGGCACGCTGTTCTCATCCCCAGGACTTTTGCAAGACTCGAGGAACCACTGTGTCCCCATACTTGAAGTGCTCGATCCAGCAGATGATAGTGGTCTCTCTTTTCTCGTGATGCCTCTTCTCTACAGCAATCATTTGGTTCCATTTGAGACTGTTGGAGAGGTGATCAATTACATTCGCCAGATTTTCGAGGTAAGTAAGTATCCCAACCACCTGGTCGCCGCTCATCATTCTTCAAACCGGCAGGGTTTGCATTTCATGCACGAACATAAAGTTGCTCATGGGTAGGTCATCTAGATCTTGAAGCGTTGGTGATGCTCACCTTTTCAAAAAGCAATTGCTCGGATGGCAATATCATGGCCGATGCCATGGGCCTCTTCAGCTCTGCGCCACACCCCGGGCGTACGTCGATGACCATCGACTACAGCGGCGAAGTCTACAGGTCTGCTTCCCTGACGACTAAGCCCATCAAGTACTACCTCGTAGGCTTCGACAACTCTGTCAATTATCAGGACGAACAGGAGATCGAAGGGCTCGAGAACCAGTCTCATCGTCACTTCGCAGCAGACGTTTATTCTCTAGGTGATATGCTCCGATGGCGCTTACTTGATGTATGTGATATACTTTCCGCGTCTTTTTTGCGCTGAAAGTTTCTTCAGGGTCTGAAAAGTATGGGAATAGCTCCAAAGCAAGGCTTTGAATTCATGAGGGAGTTGATTTCCGACATGATGCATGACGATCCTGGCAAACGGCCTCGCATGGAAGAGGTTATCATCCGCTTCAACATCCTCGTGCACGGGCTTAGCGATCGTCAACTGCGTGCTTCTGTTGTTTCTCCAAGCAAGGTTGGAATTCAGGGTTTGATTACTCACTGGATGAAGCAATGGAGTTACTATTCGCATGGAATTCACGCGATTCCAAGACTCTGAGAGAGTGTCAAACAATCAGACTTTGATTCTCTGAGCCTCTGATTGTTTGACAATGGACATTATTTACATATCTTGCTTCGATGATCGCATTCTCGGAGTAGTAATGAGATTGTGTACAAAATAGATAAATCAGACAAAATACCTCAACCTTCACAAAAGATAACTTATGTACAAATACACGTTTAAGCTGGGCTTTCGAATGGTCTTTCGTTGTATTATCGTCCGCCCTTGATCATACCAGCTCCCGTTATGCCGTCCTTACTAGTGTCGATCTCCAAGTCCATTGGATCATCAGTTGCAGGGGGTTTCTTGTCAGATTCATCTCCACAACCGCAATCGTATGTGTCGTCTAAATGTGCGCAGTCAAAGATGGGTTTCTCTAACCGCTTATTAACTTCGTTGTGCAACGCGCATAGCCTGTGATATCTGGTTATAATGTGCTTCATTTTTCAATGGTAAAAGAACATGCCATGTTGATGCCGAAAGACGGGAACCTGTCTAAAGTAGCTTGAATAAGAGAGATGCGAATCCTATCGTGTCATGAACTTACTTGTGGAGGAAACTTTTTCAGTAGCATCTGGAATTCTTCAGCACATTCACCGCAAGGATATAGCCGTGATGTAAGATAAAAGAATGACTGCAGGGCATCCCTTTCGTCTTGCGTCGGTTTCTGATAGCGGCGTTCGTTATAAATCGACGGACGTAGAGAGAAAGAATATGCACCTCAGGGAATCTGAGCGTCATAGTATGCCTTGTGGTTAAACGTCAAGTAGGGCACCAAAGAGCCACGGCAATACTCGTACATTAACTTCCAGGTTGCGCGACCAAGGGCGGCCCTGTGATCGGTCTATCAGTCAGTTCATATGTCCACTGGTATAAATATATTTTATAGACACACACTTCGCTGTTGCGTTGCCCAACTTTGGCATGATTACCTTGCCATGAACAACATGCGACGCCGGGCCCGGAGTTGTTACAGTATTGTCCATTGGTGGTCGCTGCAGTGATTTTTCAACACCCCCTTCTCCAAATAGCTGGCCTGTCCATGGGTCCACGTATGACATAGGATTGGGGTGTATGAAAGCAATCATCGTCAACAAGAACTGGTTAAGTATTCAATATAAGATCGCTCGAGGGAGACAGCGGAGTATGGTATAGTTAACGTACAAGAAGTGCAGTGACCGCAATAAAGGCTTTTGCGAAGCGAGATAACATCGAGACGGTTCACTCTGGTGTCGAGGTTGCTGGTCGAAAGGTGATTGAAGAGAGGATGCAAAAAAAATTCACATCTCTCTCAGGTATGAACGATGCAGGATGCTACAAAAGGAGTGACGGAAGGTCGAGTTTTAATCGATTTTTAAGGAGAGGGTGCGTGTGGGGGATGCAAGGAGATAGTGTACATTATATTATGTTTGAGGCTGTGGAATGCCGCCAGCAGGAATTTTGAGATAAGGGGTCCGATTATAATCAGCCGCTAAGAGGCATTCGTCAACTACTTCTCTATGCTGACAGGAAAAAGAACATACTTCGTTGGTGAACCCAATTTCCCCACCAATTCACGGTGATAGAACCGTTCCGAGGGAACTGTACATACAGGGTCAACGAAGTTCAAGTGGATCCAAGGTAAAAATTCATACTTGAAGACTGAAGAAAATGAATATGAGTGAAATAACAGTGCCTGGTAATATCGTCGTGAGGAAGTTATTCTGTCAGAACAGAACAAGAACATACCACTATCGAGAGCAGCACTGAGAACGTAGTTGAATTTGCTCCACCATGCAAAGTTCCTCTTCCGAACAATGTATTGGAAGATAAAACCAACTGCGAACCAGGACGAGTAGTTGATACCAGTAGCAGGCGGTATGGCAGAAACTCCGTTCAAAATGACAGGAGTGCTGACATATTTCAACCACGAGTCGGGGTACCGTCGTTGCCAGAACCAGAAGGGAATAGGTAGAAAAACTCCGATGATCATAGCATAGAGGTGTGGATGGTATATAGAACCAGGTCCAAATTGTCGGCTTGGCCCAATGAGACCCCTGCACAAACGGGTAAGGGGAAAGAAATAGACGAGTCAAATATGACATACCAAACGGCCGAAGCAGTGAAGAACACTTGGTTGTGGGGGCATGTGAGCTGGCTTTTCTGATTCGGGTCACAGATGTCCTTCACGTTGGCGAAGATCCATGTTTTAACGCCCACTTGGACGAAGGCTGCAAGTGTTGTTGCGACGAGTTGAACTATAACCATGTAAGAGGAGGTTCACAACCGAAACAAGCAGCGTGCAAACCCAGGAAAGTCGCGCGAGGTGGCACTTTGATGTAGTGTCCCAACTTCAAATCCTGGATGAACGACGTGGCTTCCGCCAAAGTTTGCACTGAATAGGCCTTGAAAACCTGTCAAAGCAGTTAATTTACCTCAAAACGTGCCCGAAAGAGCACGTACCATGTTAGCCAATGGATTGCCTGGAAGGAGTGTTCCCGGTATGATTTGTGCAAGAATATTGAGCGTGATCTGATCGGGACTGTCAGTAAGAGTAAAGGTCTACAACGAAAGATGACAAGATACGAACTCCCTGTCCCGTCATAGCATAGATAAAGCCGGAAGGAAGGATGTATACGATTGGCAGAGCCAGTGCGAGGAGTAGCGCCCAAACCGGGACATTTGTGCTCCACACCTAGAAAAATATCAATATGGCGCACTATCAAAGTCAATCCTGTGAAGCTCACCTCAACAGCAACGATAGCTAAGCCAAAGAACACCGTAAATGCACTTAGATACCACCATTCGGGAACCTCTGGATAATGCCTCATAAGCTTCGCGTGAATGTCGTCACTTTCGACTTTCATCTTCTTGATGCCATTTAGAAGACTGCGACCATGGTAAAGGAGGGTGTGCACAATAACACACGTGCTCAACGCGAAGGCAAGCAGGTAGGTCATCGCATATGTGGCCGGAAGGTAGAGCGGCGAATATGCCTTGTAGGCATCAAGATCGAATCGATCGTCTTTGGTCAACACACGAGTAATGTTGTAGACATGACCGTAGAGGTCATATGGCTCGTTTGCTGATATCGGGAAGTATGCTAAAGACCAAGACTATATGAAGAATGGAATGGAATCAGATCAATCGGCGTAAACTCAATCTGGGAAACGGTACCGACATTCGAGTAATACAATGCAGGGGTCAATATCCAAAAGAACAACACGAAGCCAAGGAAGATGTGGACTTGTGCCCACCACGGAACTGCGGGAGAATCAGTACTCTTGTGGGGTAGCCGATGATGAAAGTAATAGCATACCCATCAATGGACTGCCGATCCAGCTGATTTGAGTCCAATCAAAGGTCAAGATACTCATGCCTAAACCAGAGTAGACACCAAAGATTTGGTTGACAGGGACGTTATTGGGTGCAGCCCAACATATGAAGGAGAACACAGAAAGGGCCTCAAACAAAAATCCTTTTAAAGGAACCAGTCAGCTTATCGTCACTGCTAGAGTAGAGCATTTCCTTACCAGGTAAAAAGAAGAAGAAAAAGCTTCCAATCGTTACAATCATAAAGAACCGATAGCGCGACATGCCCTTTCCAGGTTTGGATCCAAAGCCAATACCAACCCCGTCGTCTTCATCCTCGGCGTGCAGAGTATTCAGGAGAGTGCAAGCAACCAAGTTTTGTGGCCAGACCATGCTCGCAGGCCACACCAAGAAGCGGCGTGTCAGGCCTGCCAAGCCAAAACCTGTGAGCTGAGTAGCAAGGACCAGAACTAGGGAGAACCAGTAGCCAAGTTTAATTTCGTAATATATTTCCGAAACAACCACAGCATTAAGCGCGTATGGGTTTCCGACGGCAACGTTTGCCATTATGAATACAAGGACATGCTCTTTGATGTTCCATGGACCGGGATTGAGGGAGAACTCGAAAGCGCGGGGATATGTCAATGGCCGGAAAAGGTTGATGAAGAAGAGACCGACCCGCGAGGTGTTCGAGTTGGGTATCGGCACGACAGAGGAAGGGAGATTGGGTATGGGAATCCGATATGTGGTTATGGGTAACGTGAAGGCAAGGAATTTGCCAAAAGGGTATGAAATCAAGAGGAGAGCCAGAGGAACGACTGTTGGTGCTGGCGAACGGAAATTGAAGAAAACGTTCAGACCGCTGAGGTGTCTCTGAGTATGGTGGACTGAGGAAAGCGGAGACAAACAAACCTGCTGATCATACAGAGGATGAGCCCGACAAACCACATTCGAAGCGTAAGAGCTGGCATATCAGGGTCGTCGATATTGGAAACGGAGGCGCGGACTTCAGGGAAAGGACTGTCCTCCTCGTCAATAGCGTCAAAGTCGAATTCCATCCTAGATAAGGTGTTAGATATGGTTGAGGAGGGCAATGGGAGAGACATCAAAAGAGCAAGTGGGCGAAAAAAACAGCGAAAAAGAAAGAAAACGAGTACATATTAGAGTTCATGAAAGAGCGTCCGTGGATCATTTGAACACGCAGAAGAGTAGATGTTCGGCAGACGTAAAAGCTACCTGTCGTGAGGACACAAAAGAAGGCAAGAAGCAGCCATAAAATGGAAACATGGGGTCCACACGGCAGAGAACTTAGTTGAAACGCAAAGAGAGAAGCAATGCAAATTCAAGTGAAGGCTCACTTTATAGAACCATCTCTGCTGGTATCGTCATCATCGACCATACTGCGACTTAGGCTTAGCGAATCCGTGATGGATGAATCATGCCTCTTCGAATGTCTGCGCCGTGGGGCTCCGGCCTCCATATCAAGGTCCTTTTCACTGCCCGTTGCGCTGGCGCGATCGTCTGCTGGTAACGATACCCGGACTTCGCGGGATTCAGCGGTAGTTGGACGTTTAGCTGGTAATGCAGCGCCGGGGCTGTTTAGTCGCCGGAGACGATAATGGTCGCTTGGGGACGTATGGTTGTTTGAATCTGTTGATGGCGGTGTCTCTGGAGGCGGTTGAAAATATTGAAATTGCGGTGTAGATGGACCAACGCCTGAATCTGCAGGAAAGCGAGCATACGGGTCGAATGTGGGAGCTGGATAGGCTATATGTGACTGCTTCATCTGGTTTGAGGGATCGTCGACCGCGTATTGCTGGTCATAATCGTGTTGGTGGTGCTGGTGGTCTTGTTGTTCCTGTAGCTGGTGTTGCTGTTGTTGTTGCTGCTGCTCGGCCGTCGAAGGGGGTAAAAAAGCAAAAACATCCTCATCCTCGCTCTCCTCCTCTTCCTCCTCCTCTAGGTCATAATCGCCATAGGTATATTGAGGATAATGATGGTCGTAGAGAGCACCATTGCCAACCGAAGTTGTCGGACGGCCCCCGTTTGATGTGTATGGGCGAGAAGAGCCAGCAGACGAGATTGGCCGACGGGCCATGAGTATCGTTCACGTTCACGACGAGGCGACAAAAGGGATAAAGAAAAGGGGAAAAGGGGGGACGGCGAAGAAATAGAATGTGGTGTCGCTAAAGAGAGAGTTGGGAGGGACAGCTGGGAGGTGGCTGGGAATTCACTCAGGCAATCATTTACAACCTCATCAGGCACATCAAAAAGTGCCTGGCCTCAATTGGCACTTTCTTTTTCTTATCCGTCTTCTCTCTACGCTGGTCCTAGATTATTACTTATCTTCCTCAAAGATTCAAATCTTCTGTCTGCTTGCTTCACCCTTACTTTTGTCAAAAAAAAAAAGATATACTTACATATTATGTTCAACACTCAGGCTCACCTACATCCTGAGCCACCACAGGAACGTATGGACTGACACTTTGGGCCTGGATATCACCTTTTATCAACCTCTGTACCTTTGTGTGTTCCTGGTGGTTGTTACACAGACTGCTCAATTCCTCGTCGATCGATCAGCTCACAGTGCATTGAAATCACAGTAACAACTGGAGCTCCCATGTAAATCCTATTTCCCTGCTAGAAGTTTCTCTGAAGATGAACGCTGCTGTTAAACGAAGTCCGAGACACCTGGATGCTTCCCGTTTCCTGTCAATCCGGAGGTCACTTATTCCATCTTTTCATATGTCCATACTTACTTACATTGCTGTAGCCGGTCTACTATCTATCTACTCCGCTGCGTCACTACGAAGAAAAATTCCAACTACTACCGTTGTATGTATGTATGATGGAGAAGAAAAGCGCCTGTCTCCTGGCCGTCTTCCAACGGAATCTGACGGTCAATATGATTATTTTTCAACCCTCCTCCGACCTCGTGCTCCGAGCTTTGCCACCCCCTCATTGGCTAGCTTCACCAAAGCCGCATTCAATCCATAACCTGTCCATGAGAAATTTTCGGTGTCTCGTATATCCATGTTCGTAGTATGTAGCCAAATAGCTCACCCAAACTGGCAAGCCTGGAAGTGCTCTCCGCACACTAAATTTCGAATTCAAACCGATCAGGATGATTCATAGTGACTTGCCGCCTCAAGAAAATACCCATAGTTCCATGCATGCCAACCGCAGTTGATAATAATGAATCGATAGTACTCATCATGATCCGTCTTGAAGTTCTTGAAGTTGTTGAATTCAGCTTGAGCGACCCTACACCAGGCTGAGCCAGCACGACTGCCAACTGACTGCCAATATATAAAAATCCCCAAATGTCACATTGCTTGACAGGTTGAAAGATTTTGACGGAAACTTGGCATGTTTAATTAACACAAGTAGAATAAACATAACATAAGAGCATGTGTAGTAGAAAACACCAAGTCGGGAATAGTCTCCAATTCCGGTTCTTGGGGTTACCAAGGAGGTACTGGCTATCCACATGTTTATCCGAGAAATAAATCACTTATTAGGTCAATGCGAACCTGAAAGGTCGAGACAATCCCTCGCCATCCCGCGATGCTTGAAAACGACCGATGGTGTAACACGAATCATGCTCGAATCTCATCCATTGGTGACAAAAAAGGTAAATCGTTCATATGCAACAGTAACCATGAGGCTCAGACAGGGTGGTGGAGATGAAGGGAGGACGGTCACGAACGAGAATCCTGTCCCCGAGAAAGAAGGCGAACCGAGCCGATTTTATCTACATAGGAATATCTCCTACTCAATATGTATGTCGTCCCGACGAACCGGGAGGCCTGTGCCGCCTAAATCCAAATAAGTAGCCTTTCCTGGTTTCGTAGAACGATGTACTTGCTTTGTAAAATGGAGGCAGGGGCAGGACACGTTTAGCAAGCAAGAGCATGTGCATCGAATGATGCTTCCAGATTTCACTGTGATTATCTTCTGCATATTTGAGGCTGACCACAGGTAGATGGTGGAAATGAAATCCTTCCCTGAAACGAAGAATCACTGGACTAGTAATGACGATTGTAATGTGTCCACGGTAAAAGGTGGATCATCATACAGATGGAGTGCTGTGAAGCTCGATGGAGATGAACTGCATATACCTTTAAAAGATAAGACTCGCTTTATGTGATTTAACCCGAGAGAGATTGTCAGGTTGAGAAACGAAACATAGAAAGCTCCGAGAAGACATTGGTTTCAAGATTGCAGAGGATCCTGAGTCACGCATCGTGCAGTGCACTTGCCCAAAGCAGACAGCAGGAAATGAGGCATTCGATAAGCATCACATCTAGTGAATCCAAGAATATGTCATAGAGCGCTCTGGAGGATGTGGAGTTGTCTTCGTGGTTACGCAGAAGGAATAATTTCACAGCCACAAACGCGTTCTTGCTCTTGGGCCACATCAGTCACAAGTGTGGTTAAACACCAACACCATGGTAAGAATCTTTACCCAAACTCTATGTATATCACTTACCCACTGGCATTATAGCTTCCACTATCACTTCTCAATGCTGCGCAAAACAAACCCATGGTCAGACTTTCGATTCTTCCCATATCGCACATCATTAATCTCAATGTATAGCTGGTTGAGCTGAAAAACGGCGAGACATTTAACGGACATCTAGTAAATTGCGACAGCTTCATGAATATTACGCTACGAGAGGTCTACCAGACAACCGCGGACGGCGAAAGGTTTTGGAAGCTAAAAGAATGTTACATTCGAGGAAGCACGGTGCGTTTATTTTCTTTTCTTTCTGATTCTAGGCCTTGGTGCTTGTCCATTTGACCTTCTGCTGATCAATGCACGAATATCTTTCAGATAAAATACTTGCGTGTGCCGGATCAACTATTGGATGCTGTGAAGGAAGAGCAGAATCGGGCACGCGATGCAGGACGGGGCGCACGGGGTGGACATGTGAGTGGAGGAGGTCGTGGTGGTATGTGATTATTCTTCTCTATTCTTTCTTCTACCTCTCACAGGCTGCATATTTCAGGACGAGGCATGCCCACGAGAGGTAGCTGCAATGTGGTTTTTTTAATATTCCGGAAAATCTGACACCTTTCTTAAGGAGGCCGAGGCGGACGCGGCGGTCCGCTGCGTGGGGTCAGAGGTCGTGGACGTGGTGCGTGACAGTCTTCGTGAAACATGGTGCTAGGGTCATTACGAAGGTGTGAGCTTGTATTGCTATATTATTGGGTTGAGGAGTTGCAGAAGAGTCGATACACGACCGACTAATGCAACACTGATGTAATCGATATTATCTTCGCTCCTCATCGTCTCTGCATTCGTCCTACATCTTCCAGCTCGCCTCGGCAAGGTCGGCTAAAATCCGGAACACGAGTTCACCTTTTTCTCCCTCGTCTTCTGGTTCTTGAAGAATCCACTTTCCCTGCAGAACTCGTGATTGAGTGGACTTGGCAATATATGAATTACTCTCTCACCTTATATAGAGTCGATCCTATGGCGATCTCTCTCAGCCTGGAGTCCTCGGTACGAAGCATTAGATCCCGGGCATGGTGGGACGTGAAATTCTTTGCGCCTTTGCGAGCCGACGGCATCCATTGCACAAACAATCTCAGAGTTCGCAGATTCTTGGCTTCTGCTACTGAGTCCACAATTGATTCCTAGTCAATGACATGTGAGACGTGAACCCATGGACGAAAAGTTTCTCACAATATCAGCGCTTGCGGTTGCACAAACCAGAGTTTCAAGGTTAGGAAATTTAATGCAGAGGCACTCGATATCATTTAACAACAACTGCGCCTCCCCAATCCTAAATTGTTTTAATGTCGACCCGTGAATCCGTGCGAGATCCAAGATGAATATGCGTGGCACTCCAGTGTAATCAGAATCGATGGCGAAAACCCGAAGGTCCAGACTCCGTAGTCCCGTTTTAGGGACAATCCCACGAATCCACCCCCAAAGTGCCTGTGGTCCCCACCTATCCATGGTGCCCGCACGCACGATAAGCTGGTGGAGAGTGGGAAAGTTAGGTGGTAATACTGTTGGATCAGTTGCATTCCTTGGACGACTCGCGTAGGAACCCGGATACTCTGTATCCAAAGAACGTAGATGGGGCAGATAACTCAAAATTGTCGGAATGGTATGCGCAGCCGCACCCTTCAAACGAAGGTCTCTCAGCATTGGGAGCTGGGAAAGCACCGAAATGAGTATCGTTGGTGGGACACCTGTACAGCGCTGATTTCGAAGGGCAATTAAAACCGTAAAGAAGGGTAGGAACAGGTACTAACTCCCAACTCTAAATGAGTAAGTGTGCCTCCCAAAGAATCGGACCATCCCTGCAGAACGCGTGGTGGGCCGTCCATGGACCAGATAGAGATCTTACGCAGACCAGTCAAAGTGATCAATTTAGACCATACATCATCTCCAATATCGCTGTGAGTACGAATTGAGAGTTGTTGAAGAGGATGCAATCTGATTACAGCGATGAATGAGAGGAGGGTAAAATCACTGGTTGTGCTGTCGTCTACCCATGTCATCGATTCAAGGTTGACACATAACGCAAGAGCTTTCAGCGTATTTTCGGTTATATTTCCCTGGTCACGCATGAGACCTCTATGTACAGTGCCTACGAGCACAAATCTTAGTACTTGTGTCCAATTGACAAAGTCACGCTCACCAGTTTCTGTTACATGCCGTACATACCGAGCAAATTCTGGTCGCTGCAAAATCGTCGTTGAAGGATGAAGAATGGACTAGAAAAATTGGTTTAATGCTCCTGCTCTTGCGAGGAAATGCCAGACGCCTATCATAACAGGATCTTCAACGAAGGTGCGAACCTTTGAGGCAATCCTAGAATCGAGCCTTCGGTACAATAATGGAATAGCTATTCTGTTAAATGCCTTGCTCACGAGACAGCACGTATGCCAATCGGTCCTGGAAGTCATATGCTCTAGGATTGGCTCTATGATATCAATAGGTAACTCAGGGAAGGCCCTAGTATAGGATTTAAGCATTGATTGGATCGTCATGAGATTTACGCACATTGTGGATGAAGGCACTCTCTCACTGGCGCACTAGGGTTGTGACAAAACTACGGGTAACAAATCTGACCTCATGGCCATGAGAGGGTCTGATGGCATGATGGTTGACGATCTTATCTTATCTCTATTCATTTTGAAATCTTTGGCAGTCGTCTTTTCTCCACTCTCAACACGGTCATGTTCTATATCATCGGTCTCGGACTTTCTGATGAAAGAGATGTTACATTCCGCGGCCTCGAGGTGCAACTCTGCAGCTTTCTCAAATCCACTAACTCGAACAACTTTAGGCCATTAAAAAATGTTCTCGAGTTTACTTGGAAGCCTACACCAGTATCTTGATGGTACAAAAGGAACGGCTGGTGCGTATCTCGTCTGTACTCTAGCGATTATGTATCCTAATGATCAGTGGAAAGGAAGCTTTTTATGGCAAGGAAGTCATACTGGCTGATCGTGACACGGTTGAAACTCAGAGCGATGAAATTCTGCACAACGCAGACAAGGAGGATGTTTGCTTGCTCGTTGTAGGGGATCCCTTTGGGTGAGTTCGCATATCCAGATTTCCAAACTCCTCTGATTTACTTTGGATCAGTGCCACCACCCACACAGATATCGTTCTGCGAGCTCGGTCCCTAAAGATACCTACACGCATTATCCATAATGCGTCCATAATGAACGCAGTCGGTGCATCTGGCCTACAACTCTACAACTTTGGCCAAACGGTTTCTTTGGTGTTCTTCACTGAAACGTGGAAGCCTGATAGCTTTTATGATCGTGTAAAAGAGAATGCCGATCTTGGCCTGCATACTCTTGTTTTACTGGACATCAAGGTTAAGGAGCAGAGTGAAGAAAATCTTGCCAGGTATGATCACTGGTCATAACGAAGCTTATCCCCTTTAACATCTACCAATGCAGAGGAAGGAAGATCTACGAACCTCCACGGTATATGTCGATTCCCCTTGCCGTTGATCAGTTAATCGAAGTTGAATCGCTCCGATTGACTGGAATTCTTGACCCCGAACGCACACTGGCCATTGGTCTTTCCCGAGTTGGTGGGGGAGACGAACATCAACGAATCGTTGCAGGGACTCTAAAAGAGTTGTCTGGACATCCAAAGGAAGCCTTTGGGGAGCCCTTACATAGTCTGGTCATTGTGGGGAAACGCTTACACCACCTCGAAGTGGAATACGCAGAAGAATATGCGATCAATAAGGAAAACTGGAGGAGAGTAGCAAAGGAAGTGTACGGATGCTCTTTAGACTAACTCTAATTGCAATTCCCCGTATTGGATTGGACGCTAAATATTCCACTAAGAATATTCATCAAAACTTCAACAACCAGATCTACAACAGAGAACTTTAAGGTGTTGCACGACCCGGCCAGCTAAACGTTTTTGTGAGATATGGACCAACGGAAAGAAACCTCAATACGTACCGAGGGTACAGAGAGCAATCTCTCACAGTATACCTATCTGCAAGCCAGGCAAGGAAGCGCTGCCAAATACATATTAGATGGTACAGCTCATACACTCAGAAAGAACTCACCTCTACTCCCAAGCCATAGCCTCCGTGTTCGCAAGTACCATACTTACGTTGATCTGTGAACCAGTAGTATGGCTCGGGGTCAATCCCTTCACGCACGTACGCCGCAGAAAGTTCGGCCAGATCAGCAATCCTCATGGACCCGCCTGAAGAACAATCAAAGGCCCGCCCGTATTGCAATTGCATGAGTACTCACCGACAATCTCGCCAACGTTGGGCATCAGTAGATCGCAGCTTTCGGTGTAGCCGGTTCCAGGAATCTTCTTCATGTAGAACGATTTAAGTTCGGCAGGGAATCCATGAAGGAAAATCGGTTTGCCGATGAAGTCAGTCATCTTTCTCTCGGCTGCTTCTGCGATGTCGTCGCCAACTTTGTGAGGTCCCATCTTGACTTGACCTTGCTCATCCTTGATAACATTTCCATCGGCATCTTCTTCAGGTCGATCAATGTTGTGCTCGTTGAGCCAAGCGATAGCTTCCACGTATGACATTTTCATGAAGGGTCGGGTAGGTGCCTCAAATTTGGGGTTAAGTTGTTTGATCAGCGCAGCCGAGACGGGATTGGCAAGTAAGATATCAACGGTTTTGCAGATCTTGTTTGAAATGATTTTAGAAAATTAAAGAAAATGCGAAATCTGACGATACTTACGATGTTCTCAATGTGATCCATCAACTCATCGAATGTGAGGAAAGCAAGCTCAGCTTCAAGATGCGTAAATTCGCTCAAATGACGTCTCGTATGGCTGAACATCAAAGGTGAGCAGAAGAAATGCAAGTAGGTATGGAGGCAAACCCGACCTGTTTTCTGCTCTGAAACTCTCTTGAATACAGAAGACGTCCCCTAGACTGGGTAGAACAGTCTCAAGATAGAGCTGAGAACTCTGGGTGAGATATGCTGGTTGTCCATAATAGTCCAATTTGAACAGCGTGGCTCCGCCTTCCACCTGAGTTTGGACCAAACAAGGAGGGGTAACCTCTGTGAGATTATAGTGTGCATATGATTCGCGGAAAGCGCTAAGCATAAACGCGCGGAGACGAAGGACACTTGAAGCAGTCTCTCCACGGAGAACCAAGTGCCGAAGATCAGCTTGGATAGAAGGATCCGATTTCTGTATAAGTGGTATAAGACACATGTATGTGATGCAGTGAACGCCGGAAAAACATACTTCGTTCACCCTGTTAGTAAAAGCATCCTCCGCACCAGGAGCTGCCCCCAGCACCCTCCAGAAATCGACAATAAGTTCGTGACCGCCAGGTGCTTGTTTTCCCTCAGGAACAGCTTGAAGAGTTCCAATCACTTCCACCGTAGATTCCAAAGTCAACGTCAACGCCTCGTAAGTCGTAGCCTTTGAGCTGTTAAGATCGTGGAAGCCTAACCCAAGGTAATAAATCACATACGACAGTGCCTGATAGAACGGCTTGGAGATAACCAGTACCATCACGAACGACCAGGAAAATTATGCCTTTTTGATCGCGTAACCGATGCACCCAGCCAGACACACGAACTCGCTGTGAGCGGAGGCTTGTCAAATTGTTGATTTTTGACTGGACATTTCGGTCAGGTTAGGGATCTTGAAGGACTTCAGAAATCTACCTTGACTGCCTTGGGAAGAGCAGGATCTTCCGTTAGGATGACTTTCTTGCTTTCTTCTAAAAGTTTTTCCCTCTTTTCTTTGGCTTCTCCTTG
The DNA here is from genome assembly GCA_018855395.1 of Arthromyces matolae. Lineage (NCBI taxonomy): Eukaryota > Fungi > Basidiomycota > Agaricomycetes > Agaricales > Lyophyllaceae > Arthromyces > Arthromyces matolae. The sequence continues at coordinate 73,186 of JABAJW010017930.1, forward strand.
TTCTTTAGCCTCGCGTGCAGCCAATTCTTCCTGCTTCTTCCTCTTCTTTTCAATCCCTTCGGCTGTTTTTTTCGCCTTCTTCAAAGACGATTGAGTGGGCTCCTCGTACGTTGCATTTGGATCTTTACGAGTCAAAAAGGTATCTGTAGCAGTAGAGCTGTATACTGCAAAGCCAAGGGTTTGATATGGCTGATCTGGAGATCCATTGCCGGTATCGTCTGAGCCAGCTGTTTCGTCAATATGTATCGGAGCCATCGACGTCCAACGTTGGGGAGAAATGACAGTTAGACGATAAGAAACTTGGTGACTCGACAATCGAGATCGTCAATCAAGATCAACTAGCAGTTTTTCTTTATCTTATCAGGACCTCCGTTTCCAACCACATCAGGCCTCTTTGTGGCTTGCCTCTTGCATCCATACCACTATGTTCAACTCTGCTTAGATCAACTTCGATTTCCGTTACAGAGGTCCAAACTCAGGGGTTTCTTCCTGGCGAGAACAGCCTAAATAAGACTTCAAGCATTATTCATCAAATTTACAAGGTCATCTTTTGAATTCGGGCTTTTAGACCGGCAACTTCTGCAAGCGCCATCACGTATAACACCCCCAGAATGCACGGCAACGCAGGAGTTCATCGAGTTTGCCGATATTGGATGGTCACGAGCCGAGCGCGGGTGCTTTGCGGCAGCACTTGCGAAGACTTGTGAGCGGTTGGAAGCTCTCGAGTTCTTATTAATCTCATTGTCAGTTTTGTCGTGTATTCCGAGTGCCTGGCCCTGATTGAATCGTACTGGAGGGGGTAGGATTCGACATACTCTGAATATGAGGGAAGCCACTCTTTTTGACGCTCACGAGAAGTCAAAAATGGTATAAATTAAGCCCCATGCGAACTTACTTTGTCTGAACAATTCGTTATGTGTAACGCACTGTACTCTTTCTCTCGCGCGCAAGGAAAAGGAGAACGATCTCAACTGTGGCCGACCAAAGGTTCTCGTGACCGAGGATTTGCACCCGACCAACCCTCGCTCCTGTATTTAAGCCACCTCGATTGTTGCTTTTCGTTCAGTGCATCCCATTATGCATCTAAGCTTCTCTCTCCTTGCGATCGCCTACGTGGTACCAATTCTTGCCCACTCTGATGGCTTGCAGGTCCAAACACCACAAGGACCTGTAGTAGGAACCTCAGTCAACTCCAACGTCCGTCAGTTTCTGGGTATTCCGTTTGCTACTGCGGGGCGCTGGGAGGCTCCCCAGCTACCTCCTCATCGATCCAAAACTTTCAGTGCTACGAAATTTGGCGATTCCTGCGTCCAGTCCTTCACTCCGTCTGCGGTGGAATTCTTAAGGTTGGCCGGCGCCGACAACTCCACCATCTTCGTCCCAGAGTCCGAAAATTGCCTTACGGTCAATATTTGGGCCCCTAGTCTTCAACGAAAACAGAATGCGGCAGTTCTGTTATGGGTCTACGGGGGAGCATTCCAGTTTGGCACCGTGTGTATCGACTTTTTAAAATGAATGCATCAGCTAACTGACGACTACCTCAGAGTAACATTCCAACCTACAATGGCCAATACATCGTGGAAGAAAACGATGACATCCTTGTCGTTACCTTCAACTACCGTCTCAATATATTTGGCTTTCCAAATGCTCCTCAGATGGTTAGCAGCTCGAAGTCTCAGAACTTCGGGCTTCTGGATCTCGACGCCGTAGTCGAATGGGTCCACAATAACATAGCTGCTTTTGGAGGTGACCCAAGTCGCATAACGTTGTTTGGACAAAGCGCTGGGGGTGCTGCGATTGATGCATACACGTTCGCCCATCCTAAGGATACAAGGGTTAAAGGTAATACTGCTTACCCTCCTAACATCTCTCGCTGACGACGCGCCTCACAGGTGTCATTGAACAGTCGGGAAAGTGAGTCGGCTGCTGTTATCAGCTCAGAAGCAAACTTTCCTCCTGTTCCAGATGGTTGGTGTCGAAAATTCCATAACTTGTTTCGTTTTTGTTCACATCTTTCCAAGGTATTACAATCTTCGCAGATTCCTCAGCGCGTGCTGCGGCGGGCAACTTTTTGCGCGTACCTCTTCTCAGTGGTACTACCCAACACGAGGGGGATATCTTTATTGTAGGAGCGGAACTGGTAGCAGCTGGCGTAGCCGTTCCTTGTCTCACTGAGATCTTGGCGGATTTGGAAACACAGGTAGGTATCTCGAATTTCTCGCATATCTCGCAACTGACCGGTTTTCAACTAAATCTAGGTTGGCTTTACCTGCCCCACAGGAACGACAGCCTTGGGCCGTGTAAATGCTCACACACCCACGTGGAGATATCAATACCAAGGTGGAGCAACTCTGCCCAATTTCTACAGTCATTGGATCTGATTTCGTCACCTAGCCGTCTTTTCTGACATCTCCAGTCGTCCCGACATCCGTGCATACCATGCATCGGAAATTCCACTGATCTATGGAACGATGCCCAATCCTACTAGCCAAGAGAAAGCGCTTTCTCGATTTATCCAGGGCGCCTGGGTCGCTTTCGCCCGTAACCCGACTCGAGGATTGACCGAAATCGGATGGCCTCAGTATTCGCCCAATACGTCTACGCTGGCGCAGATTGGGGGTCCCTCGAAGCCGAACGGGTTGAGTTTCACTCAAGGGCAGTTATTGGATTTCACATGCGGGTCCGTTTCCACATTGAAAGCTGCTTCTGCACAGCTTACTGCACTTCTCTGAGCGTAACAGTTTCACAATAATATTTATCGTACATGATATCCTTGTAACCGTGATTTATATAAACAGAATGCCTCTCAAGCTGTTCAGTACTTTCAGTGTTTTGAGCTTCGAAGGTTTTGGAACTCCGCGTGATCCTCGAAATGAGTTTTTGCACTTCAACTTTGCTTCAACTACTTACTACGAAGTATCACTGGCACTCTCTCACAGAGTCGAATCGACTTTTCATCTGACAACATCGAATTCTGTTTTAGAAGACTACAAAGTTGATTTTCTCTCCCTGAGCTTCTAGTGTATCTCCCGGCCGTGTCCTCGCATCAAGCTGGTCTGCATGACATACATCTTCTTTTTTATGCAAATTTGACAAGAGCCGACGACGTGGTTTTGGCCTGGGATTTTGTTTTCCTCATATTGATCAGATTTTCTCAACAGTATTCTCTCATATGTTGCTCATATGCCCTTGCTTCTATGTTATCTCCTGACGAGTTGACTGTCTGAAAGATTCGGATACTTGTGCCGGCTGAGTTATACATAACGCCATGCTTTTCAGCATCGGGTGCGTGTCTTTCTCAGATGCACAGGATCTGGTACATCTTTTCGGTGTCTCTCATTTTGGCCTGGCGCATTGTCGCTCAACAAGATGGCCTATCGGTCCTGACCAACCAAGGACCTGTGGTTGGTACTCTCAGTGGCAATGTCCGACAATTTCTAGGGGTACCCTATGCCACTGCTAAACGGTGGGAGCCACCGACATTGCCTCCACGACGCTCGAAGCCATTCATAGCCAACACCTTTGGTGATTCGTGCCTTCAAGCCTTAACCCCGTTTCAAATCGAAGTATTTGAGATAACGGGGTCAGAAAACTCCTCGATCTTTGTTCCCGAGTCTGAAGACTGCCTCACGATTAATATTTGGACTCCAATCACCGCAAGAAAGCAGAATACCGCTCTTTTACTCTGGGTATACGGTGGCGGACTTCAGTTTGGCACCGTGCGTCTCGTTATCAGTCTTCGTCGACGCACTTTCTTATTTTGTCATTTTCTAGAGCAATTTCCCAGCCTACAGCGGTCAGAACATTGTCCAGGAAAATGACGATATCATTGTTGTCACATTCAATTATCGCCTCAATATTTTCGGATTTCCAGGCGCTCCTCAACTCATGAACGCCACATCACAAAACTTTGGCCTCCTTGACCTTGATGCAGCAGTTCAATGGGTACATGATAACATTCTCGCATTTGGGGGCGATCCAGAACGCATCACTCTATTTGGACAAAGTGCTGGTGGTGCTGCCATTGATGCGTACACCTTGGCCCATCCTGAAGATACTCGGGTGAAAGGTAACATCTGCGAAATTGCTCCGCGGTTCAAGTTATTCATCATTATCAAGGCATCATTGAACAATCGGGAAAGTTTGTATCGGGCGCTCTTGACATATCCTCGTTAATTTAACCATTGATCTTGATAGTCTAGGCGTCATCTTCAATCTGACCGCTCTACCAATTGATCCTATACCAGCTATCGCTGAACCTTGGAACACTGTTGCAGGCGTTGTTGGATGCGGCAATGGTGATTTCCTTTTAAAATCTATTGGGGGCATTTTATAACAGTCTAACCAGTGCCCAACGTCGACCAGCTGTTATGTATGGAAAAGGTTCCCGCCACAGAGTTGGAGAACGCAGTGATTGCCCTCAATACGGCATTCCTTCCTGTCTCTGACAGTAAGTTCCCTCAAACCATATGAAAGCATGCTAGGTAATGACTGAAGGTAATCTAGACATCACTATATTTTCGGATTACCCTGCCCGTGCCGCAGCTGGTAGATTCCTTCATGTACCTCTCCTCGGTGGCAGCACGAAAAATGAGGGGGATAGTTGGATCATATCAGCAGAGCTTTTAGCGGCGCAGGTGACGGTCCCAGGCCTTACTGAGATCATCGCAGACTTGGAGGGCCAGGTTTGTCTCCCACTAATGCCAAACTGTAGGAAGTAACACTGGGAAATCCTTCTTCTAGCTCGGATTTACATGTTCCGCTGGAAGGACGGCTCTGAACACTTTTAATGCTGGCGTGCCTACCTGGAGATACGAATATCAAGGTGAATATATACATTGCGGCGGAGGTTCAACATGATCGTAAAAAATTTCCAGGTGTTTTCCCAGATATATCTGTCCGGCCTGATCTTCGCGCCTATCATACAGCTGAAATTCCTCTGATATTTGGAACTATGCCTGCGCCCAACGACGCAGAAAAAAGACTATCTAAGTTTATGCAGGGGGCTTGGGTTGCTTTCGCTCGTGATCCTGCTCAGGGCCTGCTCAAACTTGGCTGGCCACGATATTCGCCCACTGCAAAT
>JABAJW010017931.1:0-77052 GCA_018855395.1 Arthromyces matolae
AATGAGTACCTGAGCCTTTCCGATCATTTTCTGGAAGTTCTATGGAACTTGCCGATATTTTCTAGAATTTTTGTGCGAATTATTTCAGCGTTTCTAGAATTGCCGATCGTTTTGGAATTTCTTCGGGAAGGTTGGCACTTCTAGAATGACTGGATCATGTGAAAGTCACGTGAGTTGCCGCGTCGCGTTTCAAAAGAAGTGGTTGGCAAATATTTTCAACGCTATTCGGCTTCCTTCATATGTCGCGGGCATGAACTGCCGTATTTATGTGTCCAGGCTTCTTTGGGGTGTATCACCGGTCTAAAGAGGGTGTGTGTAAGGAACTTACCTATTATTGCTCGTTACTGTCACATATTGTCACGTGTTGCATGCGTCGAGTGATCTGTAGACAGCATGAATTTGATTCCGATTCCGATCTTGACGCTTATATAATACTTAAGTCTTTTCATAAACCCTCAAGAATCCTATTATTGGTCTGGTTTATACTGGGGACTTTGACTAAGACTACCTAAAACTCCAGTAACTTTGTTACAGGTTGACCAATATCTCTTCAACTTACCCTCAGTCCACAGGCTTCCCTGAAGTGATATATGTCATCAGCTATATACTGTATTACTTCCTTCAACATGTCAAACATCTGAGTACTTCAGGGTCTATTGCTTCACCAGAACATGGAGGGTGAATGGCGAACCAGATGAGTCAAAGGACGTCCCGACAGATGCCTCCTGTGTAAGCAGGATACACTCAACAGAGATGTATATATAAGACCTACGTCTTGACACTGGTATCTACACGTTGGCTACCGTGAAACACCCTAATATTTGCTGATTTTCATGTTCAACTCTTGTGCAGGCGATTTGGAGTCGGTCACAGGTCTGTGATACAGGAGGATCTGTAACAGGTGTAACGAAGAAGAATACATCATTTGAAGATCAAACTTGGGTTCACTTCCGGGACCTATGTGACCGGCGAAGTAAACTACAAGGTGGGCAGTACCAGGTCTTCATCCCTTCTGGAGGAACCTTGATACCAAGACATTTGATATGAAACTGTTGTTCAAGGTTAATATTTTTCTACAAGTGGAAGACACGTGAAAGTTCACCCATTCGATAGCACATTTCTTGTTGTCACAAGCAATCATCTAGTGATGCTTAGCTCCCAGATATGCGAAACAGAACTAACTGTGTACAGACCTCTCCGAACGAGCCTCGTCGGCAGGTGCAGTATAGTTCTTCATCAGCTGAAACCTGAGCAGGTAGCGTGATCGTCAAAGTGCTTGACATGGAACTTATACCATCGTCTTTTGGTGAAGCCTTTCCCTTGCCGCGATTTTTTTTCGAGGTGGATGTAATCTGCAATTTCTGAAGAGCTTCTACGGCGTCGGAGTCATGTATGGTTTCCAGAAGGCCGATGTTTTCATTCACATCCTCTCCATCTATTGGACTGAAGTTCGCGCGAATGGGCTTTATCCAACGGCCCACAGTAAGTTCTGATAGATTACCAGGTTCAAGGTGACCGGGCCTAGCGCCAAGGGTGATTAAAGCTTTCTGATCCTTGATGGCCTGCTGAACGACTCGCACGTGGCGCCCTACCTTACGAATGGAGCTGAGGTCGTATAAAATATACACCAAGAAAAATAAAACGGACCGAATCACAAGAAGCCTGAGTTATGTTGACCTTTTCTTCGGAGGCGCGGATGAGCTCACCCGCGAAACCTGCAAAGCGAGACATCATCTTGCGCGTTGTGACCACTGATTTGGAAAGATGAGGGGGCAAATGTAGAGTCAGGTTGCGTGATATTTGTTGATAGATATCACGCTCTTTCACAGACTGGGAATAGCTAGGAGGATCATGCCGTGATGCACTTGCTTCAGTATCTGATGACCCGCCCGCTCTGTATCTCTGCTGTTTCCGACTGCTGTCGTACTGTAGCAGCAGTGGAAATAGACTGGCTGTACAAGCTATGGATAGGGGTGATATAGATGTTGCGCTGGTCGAGATAAACAGAGACGAACCATGTAGTTGTTGATCTAACTCATACGCCAAGGCATATTGTCTGTGCAAGGTCAAGGGGACCTGTTCAATGGCTTGAAAGGGGTTGAAATTGGGACCGTGTCACAAAAGGGAAGTTGGAAACAAACTTTCTACGTGTTCGTCTTTGAACGACTCCCATACTTCTTGTTCCTTCTCAAAAATATGGTTTTCGGATGGTTGATTGTGCTCCTCGAGTCCTGGAGAATGGTCTTCTACGCGTTTGCGTTTGCGACTAGGAGCCATGAGGGTGTCAGTTCACTGTCAACCTGAGCTGAGTTTGCAAACCACGTGCTCCCTCATGACTCCTTTAATCAGAACATCACCATGCAAAGTAAGCGCCCACAGTTATCGGATTTCACATTGTTTCGCAAGCATCGTCGACCTGGATGCCTGCATCTAGGGCTCTGCTCCACACCACTCGCAATGCTCTTGAGATCGCAGGCTCCATTGTCCCTTTCGTTGGTGCTGCCGCCGTCATTGTCCGCGAGATCGCGCAGCAATGTGAAGACATCAGAGTACATAAGGTTCGCTTTTCTTAGATCTTAATCCTTGTTACTCACAGATCCATTATCGTTCAGCAGAAGGCAAGGCGGATGGTAAATAAATGCACCATACTTCAGAATATTCTCGAAGAACAGGATCCTGATCTATTGAGTCAAGAAATGCGCAACAAGATGGACGAGGCATATAAGTACGCCTTCTCTTTACTGCGTAGTGCACTCGATCAACGTATGGCTCGCAGTGTCTATGACACAATCAGGAACAGAGTGAGACGCATATCTCGCACACATTTTCTGCTTCAGTTGGGTGAGCTGTTCTGCTTGTTATGATATCACCAAAGGCCGCGTACTCATATCCACAACCGTAGTCAACAACAGCGAGATACAAGCATCGATTGATAAGTGCGAAAGTGAATTAGACCAACAGATACAGATGTTTCAAGTGTGTGTTAACCATTTTGCTCATACGTAAACTGATCATTATCCCTTCAGTTAAAGTTCGTCTCCATAATCTTCTACCCCGTCAAAATCTTATATCTCGAATAGTGCTGGGCTACAGATACACAAAGACCAGCGTGAAGCGATGGAGATACAGAAGAGGGATATTAACGATATGAAGGGCCTGCTCATGCAGGTCCTTGCAAATCAGGGAGGCGAATTGACCCATGTTAATGAGCTTGAAGAGCATGCGAGAGTGGCGGAAGGAATCATGCATCAAGGGCAAGATCTACTGCACCAAAGTTCGACGGTATGACTTTCACCATCAAGTTCTTCACTCAAAATGTGCTTAGTTGCTGTAGGACTGGGTAGCTATGCAGCAAGGTTCCGAAACCGATGGAATGATTCTGACGGATACCCGATCTGACTCTCCAACGCCACTTCCTAGCGATAGTCAACGATATTTAGAACACCAACGTGAAATGGTTCAAAAAGGGCTCATACGGTTGCACGAGTTGACAGGAATACCTCCAACTATCAAGGTGTTGAATGGGGAAGTCAAGCGGATAGGTGACCTGGCGGTTGCCGGAGGAACGTACAGTGATATATGGCAAGGCCTTTGGCTCGGACAGAAGAAGGTCAGAAGGAGTACGACTTTCTTTGATGTCTCTCACAACGGAAAACCCAGGTCGCTTTGAAAGCATTGCGGAATATTAAGGCGAACGATCCCAAAGCTCAGAAGGTGGCCAGGCTGAATTCAAGCAGCTTCCCCCATGTTGACCACTTAAAAAACAGCGCTTCGAACAGGAAATCAATATATGGTCGAATCTCCAACATGATCACATTCTTCAATTTTATGGGATCGTTACCGACCAAGGGCAGCATATTCAGATGGCAAGATATCATTATTTCGCCAATTCTCTACATTGACAAATCTCAAGGTATCCCCCTGGCAAGACTTTGGGAATGTTTTGGAGTAGGTCTCGTTCAAGGAATTGTCTTAGTGCCCCTCATCTTAAAAGTCTTAGATATGCAAGGAATGTACCGGAAGCAAACAGAATCCGTCTGGTGGGTGCCTCCCTGGTTCTACGTGATATTGGGCCGATGGTTCATGTTTAAGTTATCGGGAGCTTCAAAGGGCCTCGAGTACTTGCACTTCCGTAACATTATACATGGAAACGGTAAGCATATCCTGTTGAGTAAAATCCAAACACTCACAATTTGTAGTGAAATGCGTAAGTCGTATCATGTCCCTCGTGGCATTTGGTTGATCTTCGACTAAGGCCAACATTCTTGTTACATCTGAGGTTTGTACATACTTTTAATATGCGAATTTGCTCACAATATCTTTTCCCAGAAAGAAGCTTGCATTTGCGATTTCGGAATGTCAAAGATCATTGAGGATGTGACTGAAAAAAGTGCCTCTGCGACATTGACGGCATCTGGCAGCGCTCGGTGGCTTGCACCTGAATTGATCGAAGGCATTGTTTCATCACCTACCAAGGAAGCTGACACATACTCGTATGCGATGGCGGTCCTTGAGCTTCTGACCGGGAAGCACCCCTTCTCAAACCGTCGCCGTGACGCATCTGTCATCCACGACATCGTCGTGCTGAAGAAGATACCTCTTCGCCCAACAGAGAGCCATGTACTTCCATGGCTTACTGATGATCTCTGGGGCCTGATGACTGACTGCTGGAAGGTTCCTGCAACCTCACGACCAACGATGGATCGAGTCTCCACACGTATTGCAGAGATTGAAGACGGTAGTGCCAATACAAACCAATTAACACCCATCATGGAGACAGATATTGATACTATGGACACAACGTGATAATCGAAATCTGTTTAGTGTTTATGATATACATATGAGTGGGGAGGTTATGCTGTGCCGTGACATGTATGCAGATTGTGGGTAGAAGTTAATCAGTGACAGAAAGTGAGCGGAGTTGGAATTAACAGATACGCGTCGTTCACGTGACCGTGATATCCAAACACATGTGACATTGCGCGTCTTCAAACTTAAGCTTCGACTTCAATTGCAACCAAAACTCGTTCAAGTATGCCAACAGCCCCGAAAAACAATCTTCATGCACTACTGAGCTCTAAAAGCTCTCAATCCCATATATTGCCTCCTATCACTGCATCGACACCGGTCTCGTCCAAGGTAAGATTGATTGCCAACAGTTCAACATTGGAATCGACCTCAACTCGATGTGCAGAAATTTAAGCCAGCACCCATCGCGCCCTGTACCCAATTCCCGTATTTTTCAAACGTGTTTCTGCTTATACCAACATTTAGCTCGATCAACTAACTTGGTGGCCTTGCCTTCATTTTCGACCTCAGGCTTTCGACGGCGTGCAATACCCTCGCCACGGGAGTCCACTATTAGTGGCTTTGAAGTCGTGGAGGTATCAAGCGACTCTTCCCCAAGCAGGTCGGTCAAGCGAACGTCGTCAGATCCCTCCGTTGCATCCGACCGTTCCCCCGAAACTGTCAAACGGCTCAAGCAGGATAGTGAAGCTGAAAAAGAAAACCACACCAAGACTGAAATTTCACACTGGGGAACCAAAACTACAGATACACCCCTTCACACCAGTCAAATACGGGAATATGCCAGAGACGACTCTGCTGGTGAAGAACCCTGGTTTCGTATGGAGTTGGACCACACGCGTATCCAGAAGTCATCTTTCGAAAAGCAGGCACCAATCAACAAAAACACGAAGTGGCAAGGAGAATGTTCAGACAAGCAGGAACCGATATCCCGTACATTGGATGAAAACCCGGATTTACTATCTGTATTTGTCAACGATCTTATGCCTTCATTGCCATGGTTGACGCCCAATAGATGAGTACGGAGATCTTAAAGACTCTTCTTTTCAGCAATTTTCGTCTCTCGAAATATATTATGGACTTAGAACTGAGCCATCATCGAGGAATTGCGAAAGATTTAGACATTGCACTGGTTCAAAGACTTGTGTAAGCCGATCTGCAGAATCTTACCATTAACTGACAAAAACTCACTCCACTGAAAAGCCCAGTCATTGACGAAAGGATTGATGCTATACAAGGGCTTATAGCATCTCGTGAAAGTTCCATAAGTATACCTACAGTGCACTCACCTTCATCCAGACCAGAAAAGGAATATCCAACCTCCACACGTTCTACCAACCCTCAGGTTCAGGATTCGTTTCATGCACCAAAACAGTATACAGCAAACATCGATGTCACAGAGAAAGATGACACTATGTCAGGCAGCGAGGTCGAATACTGGGCTGGCGTTGATGACGTCCCTCTCGACATTGATGACTCATTCCCTGATAACTCGTCCCACATAAAATCATCATCTTTGGCATCTCATACTGCGAACAACGACCTCACATCAACTTCGTTCTATCTAGAAATCGAAGACACACTGAGAGTGGTCTTCGGTCTCAAGGATTTTCGGCCCAATCAATTGAAGGCCATTACGGAAACTCTTCTAGGCAGGGACGTCTTTATTCTTATGCCAACTGGTGGCGGAAAGAGCTTGTGCTATCAACTACCAGCTGTCTGCCAGAGTGGCAAAACTAGAGGCGTAACTGTCGTGGTATCGCCTCTTTTAGCCCTTATGAAAGATCAGGTTTACTCCTTGAAGGAGAAAGGGATCGATGCTTTCCTCTGGGCCGGGGAAACGCCATTTAATGACGCTGTTACGTCTCTTCGAAGTCACTCCAAGCCTAAACTTTTGTATATTACACCGGAAAAGCTAAAGGAAAATAATATGGCGAACAAGCTCCTTGGCGAGTTGTATCACACTCGGTGTCTGGCTAGATTCGTCATTGACGAGGCTCATTGTATCTCGACCTGGGGCCAAGACTTCCGCGAGGCGGTGAGTACACTAAATGGCAAAAGCTGTGACGTCGGCTCATTTCACAAAACAGTATCAACATCTAGGAGCTCTTCGGGATCGCTTTCCTGATGTTCCGATAATGGCTCTTACTGCGACTGCTACGAAAAACACTGTTGCTGATATTACCGAACGCCTCAAATTGCGCGATCACGTTTCTTTGAAGCAATCTTTCAATCGACCTAACTTAAAATATGTCATCAAGCAAAAAAACAAAAAATGGATGGAATCTATGATGGAGTTTATTCGAACAAAACATCCACAAAAGTCTGGGGTTATATATTGCCTGAGTCGAGACAAATGCGAGGAAGTCGCTAGGAAGCTCAACGAGAAGGGTTTCAGAGCAATGCATTTTCATGCAGGGATGGAAACATCTGTCAAAGAACAAACGCTGGCGGATTGGCGGACGAATGAGGTTCATATTATAGTCGCCACCGTGAGTTTCACTTTTCCGCATCATTTCATCCATTTCATCATGATGTCATAGATTGCCTTTGGGATGGGGATTGACAAAGCTGACGGTGCGCTTGCTCCATTTTATTGGGTGGGGCGAAATGTTTGTTTAACGCCAATCATAGTGCGGTTCGTTATTCATTATTCTCTCCCCAAATCTCTCGATGGGTACGAACATCTGCTTTCATTAAAACAAAGTAATTATACGGAAAACAGGTATTATCAAGAAACTGGTCGCGCCGGTCGCGATGGTCAAGCCGCTGATTGTATTTTATGTTTGTCTGCGTCGAAATTTTGACGGATGGGGAAAGCTGATCAACTGCATGCTTCTAGACTTTCTTTACAAAGACTTCATGGCCATCAAGAGCATGATCGAACGGCCTGATTCAAACAACAATCACCCCAGCAAAGAGACCATTCGACGACAGACGGCTGCGGCGCAGGCAGTCGTGGACTATTGTAACGGCACTGAATGTCGGCGGGTCGAATTGCTCCACTACTTCGACGAAAAATTTGATAAAGCGCTGTGCAATCGAGGCTGTGATAATTGCGAAAACCCAGTGCCAGTTGACACTGAAGATGTCACTGAGCAAGCCAAGAATGCAGTCGCACTTATCAAAATCCTGCAAGAACGAGCGGAATTGGTCACCCTTGCTCAATCTAGGGATATCCTTCGGGGTGCCACTACAGGTTTGATGCGTGCCCGACATTTTCACGAATTAGAAATGTTTGGATCGGCGCGAGATTTATCCGTGGAGCCTATAGACATTCTTCTCCGCAAGCTGTGTATGATGGGCGTTCTTGTGGAGCACTCCATTCAGCAAGCGTCCGGATTTCACACGGAGTATGTCAAGGTGTATACATTCTCTTCATAACAGTGGAACACCATCTAACAAATTCAAAGCTTGGGTCGAACGCCCATAGTTTTCTAGGCAGTAACGAAAGAATTGTGATCTCTTGGCGCCCCAAAAGTGGTAAAAGTGGCACCAAAACGTTTAAACAAACGACCAAACAGACCTCCAAACTTGCGAACAAAGCTAAGGGAAAACAAAAAAATGTTGACAACGACCCGATAGAGCTTTTCGATGAGGACTCTTCATACGCACTGTCAGATAACGATGCGGCGATGGTCCAGGAAACAGCATCGATGTATAGAAAGGATCTACATCACGGATCTCGAGGACATGAGAGCGCCGAGCTTCAGGCCGATGCAACCAATTGCCTACCACAATTTGAACCAAGGCACCTTTTGAAAAGTATGCGCGATCTTCGCAAACAGGTGCGGAAGTCGTCTGGTATTTAACTACTCAAAATCTCAATTCCATGAGTGTAGCTCATGGTTAAGGACCACATTTCTGATGCCGACGCCGTGTTCAGCGACCAGACACTAGAGTATCTTAGTGCAACATGCCCTCAAGGTGAGGATTCATCGTATTAGTGCCACAGTACGACAGTTTCTGACTACGTTGTGCGCAAGATTACAAGACATTCTTAGCGAATATTACCGATGACTTTGCCAGCGAACAGGAAGCTACGCAACGATATGATCGCTATGGTGCATCCTTTCTGAATCTTTGCATCCAATATAAGATTGCGCACAAGTAAGTAGACTTCCTTGCTGACCGGGATCTTTCATCTTATTTCATGTACTTAGGGCAGCACATCAGCGTGAACTTACAATGGATGATCTCCGCTCTCGCTATGAATTTTCGAGTGTGCCTGGACCAGCTTCCAGGACAAGGATATTCAAGTTTAAACCTCATTCATAGTGCTCATAATGCTCCTGTAACATCCAAACGGAACTTGATATATTATCTATAGTGTACCATAACCTCTAGCTAAGTATAGGTTAAATAAAGTACGCTTTCTCATAGTTATTTGTATATATATACAGCGCTCGATTCTAATCATCAACATACTTTATGTTTCTAATTGATCAGCAAATTTAACGACGGAGATCGTCGTCATTTTAATAGAGCTTGTACCGCGGTTCAGCCAGATCCATTTGTATCCAGAGTGATGTGCCACCGATGAGCCCCAGCGTATGTTAAGACCATCATTAGGATCGCTCCAGCCGCTCCATTCATAATATACGGTTGCATCATTCAGACAATTGCTATATCATAACGGTCAGAAAAGACACGCTAGGAGACTGATCATGAGGAACCTACAAATGCAAAAGTTTCGGAAATATCACCTTGCCCTACCAAATAGGTCCAGTTCAGAAAGCAAAATGGCATCGTTTATGCGATGAAACGTACCTCTTGTGGTGTATTTACGATGTGAATTTGCCTGGCCAGTTCATCTGCTTCAGAAACAGCATCATCGCCGAGCCCTGTCATGTAGGTGTCGAAAAGACAACTTGTGACTTCGAAGTCGTAGCTTAACGGTTCGAAGATATCTGGTCGATGGTCTACAATAGCCCACCAGTATTCTTGATCTCCAAGGCGCACGTTCTCGTAACGACCGTGGAGACCAGTTGGCGAGCCGAACATTGCTCGGAAAGCTGGAGGCGAAAGAGCATCCGTTTGCCCCTGGTACGAGCTGGAATCTATGAGGCGAAGTGCGCGCAATTTTTCGAGATTAAGGAGCATTACACAAGAGCAAATGCGAGAAGCATGATGCCATTCAGGAGCATTCTGATCAGGGTGACTTGACATAACGACGGCGGTTGTGGGTTTCAGATGCGAGAAGGTATTCCATAAGAGGGTGGGATCGGCAATAAAGAAAGCGTCAGTGTCGACATATATTCCTTTCTGCACTGTCGAGGGTAGGATCTCGTGCAAAAAAAGCTTCATGAGGCCCGCTACTTTAAAACGTCGAAATGTCCTTGAAAATTTCAATGAAAATCACAACTCACGGATACCAGCAGAATGGTCAGTTTTGATGGAACCTTCTCGCTCAAGTCGATCAAGCATGCTCTGCCATGTTGGTTTGTAAAACCATATATGGACGTCGTGAGGAGGGCGTGCAACGAGAGAGAATCGAGCTTCAAGATATCTTTGTGCATCGTCATCACAAATGATGTGGAAGTGGGAGGGACTGGTGTTGTACATAAGGATGGACTGTGAACTCAAATGGTCGAAAAAAAAATGCAAAAATTCATGACCAGAGAACGACATACCTTTACTAGGATTGCCCCCTCCTTTGCTGAGGCCTCGGACCAGATAATGAGTACAAAAACGACTGGTTCTCGTTTGATGATAACATCTTTCTGAACGAACACCGTTTCCGTCACGGGGGGTGCAGTGACAGTGGTGGTCGTGGTGGTGATAGAGAATATCGTGTGCACTCTATGGTGGAAGGCATTGAAAGAGCGTGCAGGACGTTCAACTACAGGGTCGACATGGGAAATGATTGAAACAGTTGTGTCTTCGTCAGAGAAGTGGACAAAGAACGAAAAAAGGGAAAGAATCAGGGCGAAACAAGCAACGAGCAGGATTTTTGTGCCACGTCGAGGTCGCAAAAATTGCAACCAGCCGTTGCTTTCATAAGGAACGTTGTTCGACATGAAAGATGTAGGGGTAACAAGAAATTTTGATGCTCTAAGTACTAAGTCCATCTGTCAATACCCTCCTCCTTCATCAGTTCCCCGGTGAGATGCCATTTCTCGCCGTCTCGCTTCTTCCAGTTTGGGGCAATTTGAAATACCATGGCCAAGACCTGAGAACAGTAAGTCACTGATATTTTAATGTATATATACTTACCACCGCAGACGGTACATCCTTTCAATGTCCCCCCATGCGCAGCACGGGGATCATCAATTGTTGAAAGGAAAGGCGGAACCCTGCAACAAAATGCCTCAACCCAGAGTCACAAAAAATACTCAAGAAACCAACTTTTGGCCTGCTTCCATTAACAGATACTTAAGATCCAATAAAGTCTGCTCCTGCGTATTCATGTTCACAAATGTCGTCGCAATTCCAGTTTTTCCGCTCCGACCAGTTCGGCCAATTTGATGAACATAATCTTCGATTTCTTTCGGCATCGAGAAGATGATAACATGTTGAATGTCGTTAAAGTCTAGACCTTTGGAGGCAACTCCGGACGCTACCATCACGTCTTTGGCCCCAGATTTGAATGATTTGATGGCATATTGCCGCTCTTCTTGACCTAATGACACTGGTACCAGTCCCCCATGACCCAGAGGGGAAAAACTTACTTTTGGATCCGTGTATTGCCACAGCCTCCACCCCTTTCAAAAGAAGGTATTCATGTATATCTGGAGGTGCAGTTAGTAAGGTTGCTGAAAGCCATGAAAACACATCCACTTGCCATCCACTTCGTTTTTGTTTTCGCTGAATATTATGACAGGGGGTGCTGTCTTTTGCAGACATTCCAATAAATACACCATTTTGGCTTCTTGCTTAACATATTCCACGACTTGAAGAACGTCTAGATTAGCAGCACCAGCACGCCCGACATTCACAAGGACCGGTCTGACGAGGGACTCCTGTGCAAAATCTTGAATCTTGCGTGGCATAGTAGCAGAAAACAGCAAAGTCTGCCGTTGTCCCTAGAGAATATGATAAGATATGTGATTTATAATAGCGAAGGATATACATCTACAGACCTTGAAGAAACTCATAATATTTCTCACGTCGTCCTCGAATCCCAAGTCAATCATCCTGTCTGCCTCATCCATGCATAGATACTTGCAGTTGTTGAAAGTGAACCTCTTCTTTTCCAGCATGTCTATCAGTCGCCCTGGAGTGGCAACCACAATATGCAAGCCTTTACTCATAACATAGCTCTGCTCATTCATAGAAATGCCTCCGATACAAAGCAGAGTGTTGAGCTGGGGATAATTGCCGTCTTTCCCCAATGCAGAGCACCACGTCAAAACGTTTTCATAAGTCTGACTGGCGAGTTCACGAGACGGGCACAGTATGATCCCCACGGGCCCTTCACCTCGAACGAAGGGCATTTTGGTTTCTTCTTCGAGTGCGAGCATAATCAAAGGTAGGCAAAAGGCAAGCGTCTTCCCTGAACCTGTAAAGGCTATTCCAATAATGTCACGACCAGAGAATCTGCAAGCGAAATCAGGCAAGATGATACAATGGCAATCAAAAGAACATACGCTGTGGGTAGCCCTTGAAGTTGAATCGGCGTTGGAGTAACGATACGATTCGCTTTGAGATAGTCCAAGATAGGTCCGGGAATTTTCATATCCTTGAAAACGATAGAAGAAAACCGAAACACCGTAATAAACATTTCAACTCACCACAAAGTGTTCTATTGGTGGAGGGATGTCCTCACCATCGACCAAGATATGATACTTGTCGCGAACTTTCCGATTGTGCTCGTTCGTACGATCACGAATGTATTTTGGTGGTTTCCAACTAGGATGATGAGAGAAATGCAACGACAGACAGAGAACGGACCTGCCTTGTCTTCAAGGCCTCTGTGTACTGAATGCCTTTCGCGAGTTCCATGTCAGATGCAAGTTTACGTCTACTCTTGATAGCTTCAAGTATCTCTGCATCAGCCTCCTCCGCCTTTTCTGTCTCTGTCTTCTTTGAATCTACGAAAGGGGTTGAAAACGATGTCATGGATACTGAGGACGACATTAAGTACCTTCAGTCGCCTTTTTCGAATGAACTTCTTGCGCCTCGAGTAGCAAAGTTCGCTCCATTCGTGCCCTTTCTCGACGTTGCTCCTCTTCTTGCTGAGCATCCTCACGTTCCTCAATTTCTTCTTGTC
This sequence comes from Arthromyces matolae, assembly GCA_018855395.1. Taxonomy (NCBI): domain Eukaryota; kingdom Fungi; phylum Basidiomycota; class Agaricomycetes; order Agaricales; family Lyophyllaceae; genus Arthromyces; species Arthromyces matolae. The sequence goes on from JABAJW010017931.1 coordinate 13,019, forward strand.
GTTTTTTGGCTCGTTGTGCTGCGTTCGCACCGAAAGAGCTATACTTCGCAAGCTTCTGTTGGCGCTGTTGAGCTACAGAGACGTACGGAACATAAGAATCGTCTTCGTCGTCGAACTTGTAATAAGGTGATGGAGACTTGGAAAGCTCAGAACGTTGACGTCTAGATGAGGATTGCATTTGTTGATGTAAGCTGGCCACTGGAACCAGAACTCCTGTACGTCTGCCTTTTTTCACCCCGATTATGTTGAGGAAATATCTATATATCGACTCTTATTAAATTTACTAGTTGGCAATAAATTATAGAAATGTTTTATCAGTGGATATGAATTATTGTTGCCACAGAGACTTGCTTGAACCTGACTGTCAGCGTGATTGGTCCCAGACGAGTTTTTGTCTTCTCCGTATCTTTGTGTTTTCTTTTTTTTTCTCTCTCTCTGAGCTCTCGTCACTGCGAGATGGCGTCGACGACGGTGAACGCCTCTACTCCTGCTTATTTGTTGTCAGGAGTGTCGGTCTCCCAGCCGCCTTACCTCGAGGGGGACCCAAATCTTGCTACGGAAATTCTTCCAGGTCCTCCGTCTCTGGTCTCTATCCAGCAGTCTATGCTCAAAAGAGACCCCAAAAAGCCAGCAAATTCCAGCTCGTATCTACCTCACACTGATCCAGGATCAACCTACTCTGGTATTATGCATGGGACTCTGATAGGACATGAACAGGAAGCCACCCGCTTGAAGCCAACAAAGTGCGTTTCTACTCATTTTTGAATCCTTGCGGCGCCTGTTTCAGAGGCTGCGGTGATACTCATAAGTGCACTCTCTTTATTTGCCTGTCGCTCTCCTTTCTGTTCCTCACACGTCACTCATTTTTTCCCTTTGTGCAGATCCGCTATTGGCCGTGCTCAGCGTGCTACAGCCCGACACCAGAACGGAGCTGCATCAGACAATCCTCTTGACAGCGAGCTTGCTTCAGCGTTGTCTCTCAATCCGATTCCTGTCGAGTCGGAACCGGACGCGATGATAACTGGCGTTGAACCCTCAATCTCACGATCCTCTTCTTCTCAGAATCTTCGCGATGGGATAGCTGGCATTGTTGGACGACCAAAACGGAAAGATAATGGGAAAGGGAAGGAGCCTGCTGTCGTTAGAGTGAAGGAGGAGCCTAAACCGGTTTCCCTCCATTCGCCAGATCCACCGAGCACTCTTGTGGGTTCAGCATTCAAACCCATGTACAATGTGTTGATTTCTCCCTCTAGATAAATAACGATGATCATTGCTCTTCTTGCCGGTCATATGGGTCCCTTGTCTATTGCGATGGTTGCCCTCGTGCTTTTCACTTGTGGTGCTTAGATCCTCCTATGGAGACGGTTGATGAGGGTGATAGTAGATGGTTTTGTCCAGGCTGCACAATACGCAAAGTGAGTCATCGCTATGCGCCCAGTGTTAAGGACTCGTCTCCAATCTATCGGTCTTATCTGTAGCATCCACCTCGTAAACCCCCACCGTCTCTCCTGGCTCCTCTCATTCAACAAGTCGACAACGCCATTCCTACCGAATTTCAACTTCCTGAAGAACTCAGGACTTTTTTCAAAGACGGTATGTACAACTTATATCGGGTATATAGAGCGCTGAAGAGATTACGTGCAGTTGGGACAGGGCCTAAGGGTACCTATATCGATACCTCGGAGCTTAAGCCACCGCGACTGAAGTCAGTAGTTTCCCAACTCCATCATCGATTCCACTCAGTTCCCCTCACAGCCGTCATGGCCAATTAGAAGAGCGAGATCCTCATCGCCTAAGAGATAGAAACGGCGTTCCAGTTCTTTGCTTTCGATGCGGCACTTCAGCTTTACCTGGGGGTGTTGCTGCCACCAAGCGCCCTCGACGATCATCCACCCATTCCAAAGCAAATGATGCTTGGAAGAGCATGGTTTCCTGTGATTATTGCGCATTACACTGGCACCTTGACTGCCTAGATCCGCCATTGCCAAGCCTGCCAGCTTTCTCCAAAAAATGGATGTGCCCCAATCATGCCGAACGGATAATGGTCCGTAAACAGAACCGGAACTTTTCTAGTTGTACACATTAACTCTAATTTTTTTAGCCTGGAAAACATCGAGTTCCCAAAAATGCAACCACCATTGAAATCACGAAGCCGAGACAATCCAACAACGGGAACATTGAAATTACCCATCCTCTTCCCGCACGAGCAATAAACGATCAACAAAAACTGACTGTGGACGAGGTTTTAATCAATGGGAGGCGTTATCGAGTTCCAGAACGAGTCGTTGTATTGGACTTCTGGAACAAGCTCAACAAGACGGAGCCTCGCGTTGACAAGTTTGTCATTTATGGCTAGTCCGCGACTACTATTAACGACTTCAACATTTAAAACAGAGATTCCAACATTGCCTCTGTAGTGTCATCTCCACTCACATCTTTAAGCTCGCTCGAGGACGACGACCAGATTATTCCCGATGTTTCAAGAATCTCTCATGATCCCGAGGACCTCAAAGTAGCACAGGTGCCCTCTCGTCTGCTCTTCACATGTTGGTCGCTAACGAATCATTGACAGATGTTGTGCACCCTTTCGTTATCGCGACCCCGAGTGCCTCTCTTGTCTCAACGTTCGACTGTTAAATCCTCTATTGTGTTGCACCGCGAGGCTACTACGACCCCTACATCTCGAACTAGCCGTGTTATCAAATTACCCCACATTTCTACACAGAAAGTAAGCAAGCCGTTATACATCTGCTCAGTTGATGGGACAATCATGTGCTCCAGGCGCCAGAAGTTGCAAAGCATCTAAAGCCATCGGAACCAGCCCACACGAGGCCTCAACGCAGTTCCACTTCAGCAGACTATCAGCCATCCAGTGCATCGAAGAGAAAGAAATTGAATCACCCCTCTACACCAGCCGCAGAACCTATTACACGGGAACTGCGATCTCGAAGCAGAAATAATTTTGATTCGTCCTTGACAAGTATCTCTTCACGCGTGAGCGTTAGCGATTTGTGCGCTGGCCTCTAGTTGCTAATTTCCTTCACCGTGCAGGCCGATGACTCCGGACGAGATAGTATAGCAATGGATGTCCCTGCCTCTTTCCCTTCAAGTTCTCGTCTTCCTGCACCGGTGACTACTTCATCAAAAGGGCGACCCTTACAAGTTAAGGTCAGTATCTGTCACCCATCTGCACCGTCTTTCATTGATCCTTTATAGCTTGAAGAGACAGATCATCAGCTGATCCTCAGTGGCGCCTCCTTTGCCCCTACAATTTCAACGCCCGTGAAAGTGAGTAACTCCACAAATTTATGAATTGGGGGAACCAATACAGTTCACAGCGACGAGGACGGGCTCCAAAAGCTATCGTAACGAATGTCGAGACTAGAGAGAAAAGGAGTAGGAAGCGAAAAGAGAGGGAAGATGAAGTGCCCAGCGTCAGCGATAAGACCGGGGATGGCAAGGGCGAGAAAGAAATCAAAGAAAAGAAAAGCCGGAAAATTTCAACTCGCACACCTGGTCGGCGACGTGCTGCGTCTCCTGTCGTTGGCGTCGAGGTTTCCTCGAATGCTCCGCCAGCCACCCCATCCCTTAAAATCCGCCTTCCTCGACTTAACTCTGGTGTTCATGTCAGTCCCTCTATCGCCAACAACAATGGTGATACCCCTACACGGCTTTAATGACACGACAACGCTGGAAGGACGATGGTGGCTGCTGGCATAAATATTATTAGTCTTTGCATCCGCTAAATGATTTAGACTGTTTAAATTGATGCACATAATAAATGTATGAGTAGTAGTGTGTTTTTTAACGCTTCACAACATACCACTTTTGTCCGTTTCTTGTGCCCAGCCTGAGCTGGTAATAATATTTTAATCCAGTACTGATAGTAATGAGTACTGATTAATGATTGATCAAAAATGACATCGATATGTTTGTTGAATTGTGTTATGTCACACTGGTAATCCTATCCCTATCCCATTTAAAATGCCAGTCTTATCGATACTTCACTTCAACGACATATACCGCATTTCGCCCCAAAAGGTGTCTCCTCATTCACCAGAGACTATTGATACGGCTAAATTTGCCGCCGTTCTCGATGACATACGCTCTACCTGGGCAGATCTCTCAGACGGGAAGAAAGATGGTTTGGTACTGTTCTCAGGCGATGTTTTCTCTCCTTCAGTCGAAAGCTCAGTGACTCGTGGAAGTCATATGGTAATGCTTGCATCGAAAATAAGCTCAACATATGATCAACTTCGAGCTTCCTCACTCGCAGGTACCTGTGATGAATATGTTAGCTCCTGATGTGGCATTGACGGGTACGTACAATGAGTGAAGCCTTTCATATGTCTGTTTTCAAACACACGCCTAGGCAATCACGATTTTGATTTTGGTAGGGGCCTGCAAATTTATCAGTGTTGCAAGACTGAACGAAGACAGGATACCCACATCTTTCAAAGCTCATTGAAGACACCTCCTTTGTACGTGAACTAGCACCATAACCATGATCAAGTACTAAGTATTAACGACCGATGAAACAATCTGTGCAATCCAGCCCTGGATTCTAAGCAATATCGTCGACATCACCACATCTCAGGTACCCGACCGCCTTCGTGAATTTCTGATCTTTGAAAAAGCTGGGATCAGGATTGGAGTAATAGGCCTTGTCGAAAAGTATAAACCTCCTCCTACGGCTTTTGTGATGCTTGTACATACTGACGCTTTTTCACTGTAAGGGAATGGATAGAAACCATTGCAACCTGGCCTATCAATTTCGTCTATAAAGACATGGTTGAGTCAGGCCTTGACCTCTCCCGACGATTGCGGGAACATCATCACTGTGATTTTATCATAGCTTTGACGCATTCACGGTGAGTATCAGCAGTACGATCAAACACGCTGAATAGTTTATGGTTTCAGGTTACCCAACGTGCCTTTTCTTTTGACCTTTTAAGGGTATGTAGGTGATGATTCTTTTCCAGGACATTTCTCTTGCCAAAAGTCTTCTGGCATTTTCTCCGGCAGCTCAAACGAGCAACCCCATATTTTCATCCCATGGGGTAGATGTCATCCTCGGAGGACATGATCATTTATACTTTGTGAGCAAAGGCGTTAACTCGTGGGAAGGCTATGACCTCGAGAGCGTTGTTCTGGGTGCAGAAGATGACCAGGGCGATGTGCTCGTCTTCAAAAGTGGGACAGACTTCCGAGACCTCAGTGAATTGCGTATAGAACTGGAAAACGCCCCACCTGAAAGTGTCAGACGTGCGGTGATAAAGCACATCACAGGTATGCAAAGCATGAATTCGACGACTCAAGCTGTCTATATAATGCTTCTATAGGCAAACGGCACACAATTCAGCCAGGATCAAAGTCGTCTCCGTCGATGCAGACTCTGCTAACAACATTACTTTCAGCGGTTTCCGACACCATGACTGCGCCAGTTTGCAAGACCGCCGTCATTATCGACTGCCGCTCCCAATACATCCGTACCGCGGAGGTAAGCATTGCAACCCTCAGGACTCAGGATAAACGCATTTCTCGATTTTCATCCAATACTATCTTAGTCTGCTGCGGGGAACCTAATCGCAGATATCATTCGACATGCGTACGATGATGCACTTTGCATGCAGGGATGTGGCGGCTCAGACGGAGTATTAATCTGTGCAGGGACCTTACGTGGTGACTCTACTTATGGCCCGGGTTCGTCGCTCTTGTTCTTTGGAGGTGTCCTTGTTTATGGAATAATGGAAGTAGGGGTATTGACTTTGGGCAATCTACTCGAAATCCTTCCGTTTGAGGATCCTACTGTCGTGTTGGAACTTGACGGCGCAGCGATTTGGGATGCTTTAGAGTCGTCTCTGTCAACTTGGCCTGCGCAAGAAGGGTGAGTGAACTGCATGATGATTCAGGGGATACTCTATACAAGGTACTCAATGATAAGTATTGATCTTCATTTTAGGCGATTTCCGGTCATATCCGGATTTCGCGTTTCCTGGGACTCGCGAAGAAGCCCGGGAAGTCGCGTACTTGGAGTATGGACGATTTTGCAGAAGGATAAAAGTGTCGTTAGCTCTGCGGAGATATCTGGAGCCTCAACGCCAAAACTCATTGATGGGGATCAAATCAGAAGGGACAGCGGACGAAAATACAAAATTGTCACTCGAGAGTACATGGCACAAGGTCACGATGGCTTTTTGGCATTGAAAGGAAAGCCATATCTTGTTGATGACGAGAGTGGGCAGCTACTGAGCAGTATCGTGCGAAAATACTTGTTGGGTGCGTTGTTGCCCGTGCGTGATGTCAACAACGATACTTCAGTTAAATTTTCTCTTGCTTTTAGGATCTCAGTTCGTCAACATGATGGTGGAAGCCGTTTCAAAGTCGAGCCTCGTTCACAGTCTGCAGCCCAGAACCGAATCCACAATCTCACAGCAAGCCTTTAGCCGTAAAGATCAGGAGCATGAAATAGCGAGTGAACACTGGAGAAAAGCGAAAAAATTGGCGATTCGGTGGTCGCGTTCGCATTACAAAGACCAGCTAGCGGTTTGTTCGATGGAGCATATGAGCCAAGTCGATGCTTTCGATGGAGGGAACATCCGAAAAGGATTGAAACAAACCAAGAAAGCTTCGGCATATGATGAAAATCATCTCTTAACTCTTCATCCCGAAATTGATGGACGACTGAAGAATATTGCTCATCCCCTTGAAATATAGTCGGAGAATATATTCCTTATATGTTTATTTTGTCCAACTTTCAATTATTCTCGCGAGAACTGATTTCTCTGGCCTGCCTGTCATGCCCGAGAAACGAACGCCCATGGAAAACCAGAAGCCCCAAACTACTTCCTAGGCCTGCGCCACCGAGGATAACTGCGAAAAAAAAGCCGTTCATCACCTCTGAATCAAAATAGGCAAGATGATGCACATACGATTTACTGCTGCAGCTCGTTTCCAAAATACGCCAGTGATCAGTGTACTAGTGACGACAAGGCCAACAGTAGCGTGATCATTGGCTCCAACTCTATCAATCTATTTATTAAGCTTCCCGTTAAGCAGAGTAGATGCGAATTGCAACAAGCGAGGGTCACCGACATCATAACCTGCGTTCATTCTTTTGGAGCGCAAGAGATCATCGTTGCAAGTTCGATACCATGCATAAGCTAGTGCACCGCTGGTAACTATTCCTACAGCCGCACGCATTGATTATAAGGGCCACAGAAAGACATAGAAATCCCACCTCCTGCGCCACCGAGCCAAGTGGCACGAAGCAAACGGTTGAGAGAGAAAGACGCTCGGCCACGAGAAGAAAACGTATAGATCAGATACAGAGGGGGTGCAATCAGAGAAGAAATCTGATACCCTGTTGTCATTGCATTGCGAACGAGATATTCAGTGTCAGCTGAGTGACTGGTAGTACTTGCGAGCATTATACCCGCTACTACGTTCGTCTCGTCGTAGTAGTTTTTGTTATCTTGGCAAAATAAAGTTATTTCCCTCTACCCTCGTAAATTATGTAATACGTAATCCTAGACAGTATGTAGGTCGAACATCTTGAACTTTCTCTACATAGTAGGCCTTTGGTGAGTTTTAAACGTTGGAATTCACGCACGATAGGAGGCACTGCAGGGCAAGCGTCGTGACTCAACTTAAGTATATATCTTACTTGTCATATACATGTAGTATTAAGTATGTGCCAAAAATATTCTGCTTAATTAGATGCCAATCATAGGGAGCAATGTTAAAAGAAAACCTAGCAAAGAAAAAAAGAATCTGAAAAGTGGACTCGTGGACCAGGAGAGTTGAGACAGGTATAATATCACATGACTATGTTTTGTGTTTGTGCGCCACCATCACGTAAGCAGCCGGTTCTTTTCCTCAAACGACAATGTCGACCATGCTTGAAACATTTGACTCTCAAATGGTCGATTTCCAAACGGACACTGACTATACTATGCAACCCTCTTCCTCCGATAACTGGTTCAAAGAAGAATCTTATATGGAGGGCGAGAACCACACCACTGTTGAGGTCGACATGGATACGGATACCTCTGACGAGCAACACCGCGAATTTGAGATGGAGGACGATCAGGATGGTGCGGAAGCCGCATTAAATGATCTTTATGATGTTGAAGTCCATGATGCTCCTGTCTTCCAATACTCAGAGGTCTCCCTGGACGACGGGCCGATAGTGGTCGTGGAACCTACTGAGGACATTTCATTCGCTAAAGAATGCCCTGAAACGACTGATCCTCCTTCTTCTTCTTCGGAGTACAATTTGGAACTCGCCTTTGACGCGGAATACCAGCACGATTTCGTCCCTCTTGAATCTCTAGACCAGGGCTCGAGGCTCGAACAGAACTCGCCCCACTCTTCGGATCCTGCCATTGGTGTAGAAACGGCTTTTGGCGATCCATCACCTCATTCAGAAGGGGAAGGCTCTGCAGATAGCCAGCCAGCAACAGTGAATTTTTTGGCCGCCGCTGAGTTCGATTCGGGAGGATCTTTCGTAGGAGGTCATGAAGATGTAGAAGGTTCCTTGGTCAAAGGCCATCAAATAGTCGAGGAAGCTGATGACGATTATGGGGGAGATGAGGACAGTGCTGAAGCAACTGAGACTCACGAGCAAAAATCTTCAGGTGACGAGGGTGTATCCTATGATGACACCTCCCACGGTGTCGAAGAGAATTTAGTTGTTTCCGAGGCTGAGGATTCGACCAGCGATCCCCATGAAATTTCAGAGGGTGTTTACATAGACCCTCCTCCTCCAGTTCTCTTATCCCTTGTTTCGGAAGGACCTACATTCACTCTTTTTAATTCCCCATCAAATCACCATCCCGAGTCACTCAAAGATCAGTCTCACGCTCCTGAATATATCACTCTACTTGGCCAACATCCCACGCTTTACTACGAGCCCCTTTCCAGTGTATTCGACGCCATTCGCCAGGAGGACTACTTTTTTGGTGTTCCCAATCTACTTTCAGGTGAACTCTTCCTTGATGCATATGATTTGGAACTCACTATGTCGGAGGTAAGGGTTCTTGGTTTTTCATATTCCTTCGTCAGTGACAACTGTGGATAGGATTATACATATACGCGCGAACTCTCATTGCACGATCTCAATGTTCTTCACGACGGGCTCAATAAGCCTGGGCCTCTTCGTTTGCGGCTGAGAGCAGTCCTGCCAAGGTTTATCGATCGCTATCATGCGTTGCAAAACCAGATTGTGCAGTTACCAGTCGCACAGAGGCCAGCTGACGATTTCAATGAAGGAGAATATTCGCATGTGGATCAAGCGGATATGAATGCACAATCTGAATCAACGACGGACGGTCAAGTGGACGTCGTTGCCGATTCATCGAGAACCCCAAACCAAAGTGAGACGATAAGTTTCATTTATTTTTTTTAACGAGATTAATAACATTTTTTTTCAGATACAACCGAAGAGTCCTCGAGTTTTGCAGGTCATCAGTTGACCCAAGAACCGGAGAGGTCGCAAAAAGATGCATTTCTTTCATCTGAGGAAGCGACCAACACTTCGGAGCAGGCACCTGACAGCTGTATCAAAGACCAATCCGACATTCCGCAACAACGATCTGGAGCGAAAGAAAGCGATTCAAATGATTTAGAAACCTTAAGACAGAAGGGTCGTGTAGAAGGGACTGATGATGGCGAAACCCCTGCACTTCATCCTTCAGTCGAGAAGAAGGTCACTTCCAATGTGGAAGGTACCGAAATTGAACTACATGAGGAGGTCGAAGGCATCGATATTTCAGCTTTGGAAGTGACATCCTCCGATGGAAACCTTTCGCTAGAGGATGTCAAAGGAATCGATACTTCGACTTTGGAACTAACATCACCAGATGGATTCACTCAGAGGCCAGGCAAGTTGATTTCCACACAATCCTTCTAGACGACAATTCTATGGCTGACGCAATGATATAGATGCTTTTGTTGCCGACCCTGATACAGAACGATTTGATCCGACTTCAGACCTTGCCGAAGAACGAACTAGTGAGGATCTTTTCTTCTCAGTATTAGTATTAAGTTGAATAATAACACTTCCCCGTAGACTCTTTCTTAGAAACTGCGCGTGGACGTTATGAAGTGGCAGAAGATAACGTCCCTGTCCCGGATAAAGAGTGGACTATATCTCTTAGCGATGGGAGTGAATGGCAAGACTCTGAAGCTCAGGATGGGCAGGAGCATGACACATACGAATACGAGGACGCCCTCTATGACGAACCTCAAGATCCGTACGACGACCACAACGAATACGGACACGGACACGAGCCTGATACCGTCTCCAACTCGAGTTCTGTCACATTGTCCAGTAAATCTTCATTTAAGCGTACCCTGTCCGAGGCAGAATTCGAGGAGTATGAGGCGCAGGAGCCTTCTCCTGATTCTCCTCCAGGTGTGCCTTCTCCGTTTGTCATTGATAACCGAGCTGATACAACCATCCAGATTCCAAAAAACCCCGAGTTGATAGACTTGAATGATGGAAAAACGACTTCTCATGCTTCACTCTCAAGTTTCTGTGCTGACATCCACTTTATTTACAGATCATTTGTCCGAAAGTTACTGACCGTTTCACAGTTTTAGTTGGTTGGTTGATCGTGTCGGGCCAGGAACCCTATGACTTATTGGCTGTAGCATCTAACATTCTAAAGAGGTTACTCATATACCACCTCATGCAAATATAATCCTTTGCTACGATTTCCGAAAGTTGAAACATTGCAAATAATGAATTAGATAAATCAGAATCAGAATTGTGGTTTGAAGGAATGAATAAGAGAAGTAAGATTCCAGTTAATAAAGTGAAAAAAAAAACAGCCCCAACTAGCTAGAACCCAATAGATTATTGAGTGCTCGCTGCACGTCATAGTCATACTTCTCCAAGGCTGCGATAGCTTCTGTCCTACTGAAACCCATTGCGCTAAGTTGCTTGACAGCTTCAACATCATCACCTATGGCAGGAGAAAGTGTACGAGCAGGCTCGTCCTGAGAAATTGAGATATGTTGCACTGGTGAAGCTGGAAGCGGCTCAGTCTGCTGTTGCTTTTTCTTCTTACCAAAGGGCAGGCGAATCTATAAAAAAAAGTTTGATCAATGCTCTTGAAAAGAGATGGTACATACACTAAGTTTCGAATGCCTTGCAGGAACTTCCTTGACCTTTTCATGAGTCTCTTTTGAAGAAGAGGTTGAAGGACGAGGAAGCTTGGGAGACGACGTTCGAGGAGGTGGAGATCTAGTCAGGGCACCTGGAGGAGGGGAAAGTGGCCTAGCTTGTGGAGGGGAAGTCGAAGTTGCCGGGGGTGAAGATGGTGCAACAGAAGGCTTGGGTCCCGCCAAAGTGACATCGGGTCCCGCTGATCTTGTAGCAAGATCAAAGGAATCATCTAAAGTCAACGACGGTCCGGAATCAAACCCAGAAAAAGCTTCATCAAAAGTAGCTTTCGGTGCGCTGCTGGAGCCCTCCATTGTGTGACCATTTGTCGTCGATGGCAGAGGTCCAGAAAACGAGGTAGGAATGGAAGTCTTGGGTTCTTTCGCAAGATTGACAGGCGCAGAATTACCACCCGATTCTGCTTTTTGATCACTTCCAGCGACATCAATAGCCATTGAAGGTGCTGAAAATGATTCATTGGTAACATTGAAATCAAAATTGTCGTCAAATGCGGTATCAAAGGTGAATGCTTTCTTGTTGGGAGTTGCAGAACTCGGCATAACACCCATGGCCTCGTCAAATGCGCTTACGCCAGCGGATGGGAGTGTTTCAGCTGCAACAGTACTCGAAGAGATGGCGGTGGAGGCTGGGAAATCCGTGATACGTTGTTCGCCAGGTAGAGGTTTGAGGCCAAAGACATCGTCAAAGGATTGAGTACGAGATGTTTCAAGATCAAAATTTCCGGAGATTGTCGAAGACTGGTTAGGTGACAATTTGCTCTTGGCCAGATCTGCAAGTGGAACTTCGTCGTCACTGTCGCTGTCAGATTCCTCTACATCAAGCTCCGTCAGTTTTGAGCCCAGGTGCGTCTCTTCTTCCACACGAGGTGGTGACGCGGATTTTGGAGTGTTGAGAACGGGAAATTTGGACGTTACGTCATCCAGAGCGGGAAACTTCTTGGATACCTCAATATCAGAGTCCACAGCAGGGCTCGATGACACATTTGCCGAAGTTGGAGGGGTTACAAAATTATCGTTTTCTCCCTCTGAGGCCGGAGAAAAGATGGAAGGCGGAACTTCCAAGGTGGACACATCGACGGGGGCTGGTTTGGATGTCGAGCTCGGGGACGCAACGCGTGACGGTCCTTCGGCTACCGCGGCTCCATTCGCAGAAGTGTCTTCCGTTGTAGAATCCACAGGGAATCCAAATGGATCATACAAGGAGCCTTGATTGAGCAAGGCATTGGTCTCCTGAAGAGGAAGAACAGTACTATGAGTTGAAAGCGAAGAAGTGAAGGGGGAAAATTGTGACTGGGACCGAGAAGTGTTGTCGGCATTCTGAAATTTATCGAATGGGTTATTGCTCTTGACAATTGAAGGAGCAGGGCTAGCGGGATGAGGAGACGATGGCAGCGGGTGTTCTGCAGCAAACGTGACCGAATCGACGCGGGTTAAATTTGGAGCTGTTTCGAGGGTGGCGAGCTCTGAGTCGGCTTCGGTTCGTTCTTTGGTGATCGCAGCAACTTGTGCAGCGGCTTCCTCCCTTTCCGTCTCCGACCTCGCTCTTTCAGCTTCCTTGGAACTGAGTTGTTTCTTGGCAATAGCCAATAACCCTTTTTGTTGTTTCGCTTCCTTCTTGGCCTTCTCAATTTCAGTCTTTGTCCTTTCAATTAACTGCGTAGATTCGGCCATTTTACGCTGCAATTCCCTTGTTTCTTCCTTGTCGCGCAAGAATGCGCCTTCAACGTCCGCTTTTTCAAGACGGACGGCACTAAGATCACTTTCAGCGCGAATGAGTTCTTCCTGTAATTTTTGGATATCGGCGGTTTGCGTCGAGTAACGTTCTCTGATGCTGGCTAATATCTTGGTTTCAGCCTCGTAGGCAGTCTTTGCATTGGAAAGTTGAAGCTGCAAGCTTTCAAGCTGGGAGTTTTGACTCGTCAAACGATCGTTCAGTTGTGCTCTTTCACTTTTCAAAGTTTCCAGAGCACGATTAGTTGAGTTGAGCTGATTCTGAGTGTTTCCAATTTCTGCAGACCGTGCGTGCAAGGGAGGCGACGTGTGACCAACGGTATCGTCATCATCGCTCAGTAGATCGCGGGAGCGGGGAACTATTATATAATATGAGTGGAGCAAGGATCGCGATTGAGATATGACTTACGAGCAGTGAGCACTGACGATGAACCAACCTCAGCGGGCGGGGAAGAGCCGGTAACAGACTGTGTTTGAACTGGCACGAGTGCCTCAGTTGCACGAAGAGCAGGAGGGTCGACTGCTGAAGCAGGGGGAGTATCTTCCCAGAGAAGATCTCTTACTGAGTCTCCAGGTACTTGATGATGCGAAGTAGCGACGAATGGTGAAGACGTAGCAGCGACCCGGAGAGAAGGAGGAACCAATGATGAAGGAAGTGTAGTTGGTATATCAGCTCCTGCAAGTTTCTTTTGAATCAGATGCATGGCGATAGCGAAGCCATCCCGTGTGAGCTTTCCGTCGTTGTGTATATCCGCGAGATCCCTGATAGTATGCAAGGTAAAAAAAAAAAAGCAGCCGAAAGATAACTGAAGCGTACCAGATATGTGCTAGATCTTCGCCTAAAAGATTAGATTTCAATAAGAAAGGTACGGCGACATCGCCTTCGATGTAACCACGACGTGAAGTGTCGAGGTCATCAAAAAATCTATCGGCGGACGCTTTGTCTTCGGGGGTGACATCCCATTGCGCAAGCCCATTATGCAGATGAACGGAAGGCGGGCTGGTGGGGTTTGAAGGGACAACGGGTCGAGAAGGTAGGGCCGGAGGGTTCGAAGGTGCCGGAAGCCCCGTATGATTAGGTTGAAGGAGTTGACTTTGCCCCGTGTGCTGAGGCTGAATGGTGCTGCGTGATTGCGAAAATACGCCGCTGAGAGGACTAAAAGAACCACTAGTCCCCGTCATGTGAGACCTTACAGCCCCTTGAGCGCTCGCCAAGTTTCCCGCAGCTTGTTGGTACAGGCCAGGCGGGAGGGTAGTCGGTACGAAGGTGAGCTGACTAGACATGAGGGCTTGGATGAAATACATTCCGATTGCGAAGTCAACGGCGTCAAGAGCCCCTCTGTCTTGGGTATCTGCCAGATTCCTAAACAGATAGGATAGATTAGCACCAAACCCACAGACAATGAACATCCGCCAAAGGACTGACCAGATTTGAAGAAGCGTGTCGTTGCTCAACTTCGATTTGATAAATATATCGCGAGCTTTTGCACCTGCGAATGGTTTTAACGTGAATACTTTAAAAGGCTTCAGTTAAGGGATGACAGACCATTGAGGAGCCCTGTCGAGTCTGGTCCTGCCTTATTGAAGATATTCAAAAACTTGGCCCTCTCTTGTGGAGTCAAGATAGGAAGACTGGGAGCGGGTGATTTGTTCAAAGGGGTTCCCGTTTCTTGCCGTGAAAGGGCTGAATAACCTTCAATGTCTGCAAGAGGTCCCGCTATGGAAGGAGAGATCAGTATTTTTAAAGTGACATTCGAGGAAAGATTGTCTGTTTACGCTTCAGTAGAAGTTCCGGCGTTATAGACTCTCCCTTCTGGGCCCATCCAATTAGGCGGAGAGCAATAGCAACACCTTTGCGCGGAAGCCACCCGTTATTATCTTCGTCAGCGATATTCCAGATTTCGCCCAAGACGACAGGCGACAGTTTCGCGCCACTAAACACATTGACTGCAACATCACCGGTCAAGATACCCAGCTTCTGTGAGTCGACGGCCTTAAAGATCTGGGTGACTAAAGCAAGTTCTGCAGGAGTTGGAGAGAATTTGGACATTCCGTCCTCAAAGCTCTGAGCCAAGTTGTTGTTCAATCATCAAGCCGCCTTCACACGCCCGTTTCACGTGATCACTGATGATCCCGAATTCAACTTGAACTTGTACTCTATTATCCACTCATTTCTACTTTTTTCTGCTTTTTTTTTTTTTTATATTTCATTCACGATACAATGGAACAGCGCACTTCTTCTCTTGCACCTCCTCGTCAACCGCAAAAGTCGAGTGCAACTGAATCATCTCAGCAAGTCGCTGGCAGTGTTGCAAAACGGTGCGCCGCCAGTCAATGATGCCATCCCTATACTTATTGACTTTGTTCACTATTATCATAGCCTAGGAAACGAGCTCATGACTTTGATGGTTAGCCTAGATTACTGTCTCTTTATTTTCATTCCCTCAAGTGTCTACGTGTAGATGTCTTCATCCCCAGGCATTGTGGGTGGCATACAGACCTTTATTTCTCCCAAACCTCATCTTGTTTCTAGTCTGCCTTTCCTAAAAGCGATGGCAATCTTTTTGAATGGATTGGCACCATTGAGGGCCCAGCAGACACAGTATGTTATATAACTTTGTACCCGACCTTTTACTCACTGTATCCTGTACAGGTCTACGCTGGACTAGCTTTTCGCATTTCCATTTCATTTCCCTCAAACTACCCTTACGTTGCACCTACCATTAAATTTGAGACGCCTTGCTACCACCCCAATTTTGATCTCGTCAGTGGATCGATCTGTCTGGATATTTTGCAGGTTTTGTTCCCTTTCTTTTTCACGTTCTCCCGTAATTTGCTGACATCTCTCTTAGGATAAATGGTCGGCTGTCTACAGTGTTCAAACGATTCTTCTTTCCCTGCAGTCCCTCCTTGGCGGTATGTGCACTCTCCCATAAGTAATGGTGCTCCTAACTCTTGTTCAATAATTAAGAGCCCAACAATGCATCGCCCCTGAATCCTGAGGCAGCAGGTCTTTGGAACACCGTAGATGGTAAGAAGTTCCTCGAATCATGTATATCTGAAGAGTTATATCTTATTGGTGCCGCTAGCGTTCAAAGCCCAGGTTATAAAGCACTATCGCCCACTGAAAGATCTTCCATTGTCCAGCTGATATTGTATCCCTAGTCTTTTCTGCCAACTGTATCTCATAAAATAGCAAACAATGGAACTCGTGTTTACCATAAACATCAATTACATAAATCTCAAATGATCATCAAATGCTCAGTTTGCGTTGCCTTCAAACCACCTCATCCCACTTTTCACGGCTTCAACTTTGTTTTAAAAAATTCAGTACTGGCTGCTGATCAAGTTTTGTAAGTTTTAGTGGTCATTATTATCATTATCATCAGCATCGAAGTTCTTATACAACTACCTAGGCTTCCCACATTCTTTCAATCATTTGGATTATGCGCCGCCGTGCACCACCATCTTCACTTCTTCTTGTACCTGGACCCACGCCGCCGAGAAAGTACGTTAACAGCGCATGCGCAATTTACCCCCCTCTGAAGTTGATGTGTATATAGTACACCGAAACATAAACTTCCATCTGTTCCGCTGCCAACGTTCTATCCGATACCAAGTATAAGAGAGTCGACGACGCCTACCCGGGGTCGCAGCCGGAGTTTTGTGCTGCCAAAGTTCAACTTGGTTGCAGAGACCGCTGATGAACCCGCTTGCACCATTGATACTACTGCAGCGGTCAAGCAGCGTGGACCATGGGATCATTCAGGATGTATTAAATTGACAATCGACGTTGAGAATGTGCTGGCACCTCTTGAGCCGGTTGCGGTTAGTTTATAGGCGACCTTGTGTATTTATTTAGTATAATGGAAATTATATAAAAAGTGTGATAAGCAAGAGACAACAAAATCCATCAAATTCACCTTTCTTCCTTCTTCGTCGTCGTGGGCCATAATGACCAGCTCTCCTCCGGACATCTCTTCGCTATCGCTCTCATCTCAGAAACGTCTTAACGACACTTACGATTACGACGGCAATGGCAACACAAGGCCTCAGTATCATTTTGCAACGACCTCACCAGCAATCCATGCACAGTCTGCCTACAATCCTCTCAGTTTGAATCAGTCTCCTCTCAAGAATAAGCCTATTCGTAGTGCTCTGCCCACCGTTAGTATCCTTGATTCTATTGGATCCTTCTTAAAAACTTATTTTTTTGCTCGTTAAGCAATGGCTCGATAATAGTAATAATTCATCCGACAATCGTTCGCTTTCTCCTCACAATAATTCGGATTTCTCATCCGCTGGCGGCTCTCCACCTCCTATGGCGCATCTTAACCCTTTGCCTTTGGCTCCATCTACTCCCAGTCAAAATCCAGACGACGATGTTATTCCCACCGCCATCGTCATTAAAAATATACCTTTCAATGTCAAACGCGAAACTCTGCTGGATATCATTGTCCGTTGTTATTCATCCTTATTTTCCTTGTCTCTGTCTCATCTATTGATATAGGCATCTCTTTCTATTCCCACCCCCTACGCTTTCAACTATCATCTTGATCAGCAGGGTTCTTTCCGTGGTTTGGCATTTGCCAATTTCCGCCAAGCTCAGGACGCGGATGCAGTTGTAGCTGCCTTGAACGGATTTGATGTCCAAGGTCGCAAACTTCGAGTTGAATATAAAAAAGTTTTACAGGCAGGTGAGAAAGAACGCATTGAGCGCGAAAAGGCGATCCGACGCATGCGCTCTATGCAAATTGAGAAGGAGCAGCATCAGCAAAACATCACCACTCCTCTCTACGAAGACTATGGATCTGCCTTGTCGTCAGCCTTCAGTCCTGGACGCTCCTACTCGTCTGGTTCTCCTTACCAGCCGCCCCAGTACTCTCCTCCGAACCCATCTTCAATCTCGACGCCCTCGTATGGCCTCTCCCTCAACTCTGCTCCAGCTGCCCCGATCCAAGCTCCTTCTTCTACTACGCCAAGCATCTCGGGAAAGAGTTCGGCAGATGAAGTCGATTTGAATGATCCTTCTACTCTGGAAATCTATTCCAGAATTCTTGTCTTCAAGGAGGATCGAATGCGTGATGAGCTTGCTTTCTCTCGTTCCCTTACCGCGAAGCAAAGGAGGGTCGTCCATCTTCTTGCCCAGAAATTAGGTGTTTATCACTACTCCATTGGCGAAGGTGACGAAAGATATGTCGTAGTAACCCGCTTGGAACCTCAGCGGGTACGTGTCCTTCGTATTATATAAGGCTAAACACTCGCTAATTGATTGCGAACAGCAACAGCAGCCTCAGGTACAGCAGCCATCACAACGCCAGGCTCCTCACACCTTGTCCCGTGCCCCGTCAGCCTATCTCACACCCACTAGCCAAGTCCCCCCGAATCCTCTGCGTATGAAAAAGTCAATGCCAGACATGAAGACATTGCACTCACAAGCTCCTCGCCTTACCTCTCGTGCCTCCAATAGCAACATCCGGGAAGGCTATGCCACCATTGCATCGCCATCCAGACGTGTCTCTGCCGGATTCAGTTCTCTGTTTTCGAATGGTAGTCCGTTCGGCAATGGAGGCTCCGTACCTCCTGTACCCAGCCTGCCCTCTTCAATCAGCTCGCTCAATGGCGGCCATGAAACCACCAGCAACGTCGTTCGTCAGCCTCGAGGGCCTGGCATTGGCGGCTTTGGTAGGCGTGACAGCCGAGTGAGCGCAAGCGAAACTCAGAGTAGAGGTGTGCTTGACGCTAGAACTTACGAACCACTGGAGATCTGATGAATTGTAACCAGACGACTTACATGGAGATCTCTGAACTTTTCTTTCCATCTTTCAATATCTCCCCCTTCCTCTCAAATCTCATATATAAAGCCCACATTCCACACATGTCTCTCGCCAATAATTTCCCTACTCCCATCCCCATCCACAATTGTATCACTTTGTCCTTCCCGAATTCCACCCTTATTTTTGATCCATCCAAGATGTGGCTTTCTCTCGTTTTCATGGAATTGTTCAATCATCAGGTCTATATCATAATATTTCCCCCATCTATGCTCTTTCTCAATTGAGTCTTGTATCTAAACCTACCTCTCGCCGATGAGTATATATACATATCCTAACCCTCGATTTTTATTTTATTTTGGAAGGTTTTTAGTATCGAACGCATATCAGAGAGAGCCAGCACGTGGAGCCTAAATTTTCAGTGCATCTCACGGGTTATTAACGATAAGGCGGTTTCGAATAGAACCGCAGACCCCGCTACTGACTTAAACACTACAACCAAAACGATGGAAGCTATGACATACACATACTGATAGACTGTAGATTTAGTTGTGTTAGATGTTACAAAGTAAAAGAATTTTAAAAGTCGAAATAAACCACGGCGCTTGTCGCCGACCTACAGGTCGCTCCGCCCGCCGTGAGGATGATTCCTACGTCAACAACAATTCGGACGGATCCACAACAAAGAAAATGAGATCACTGAGGGACATCTAGTCGACAAAGCAATACTGTATTAACGCTCTGGAGTTTGTACTTTGAACTTAGAAGAGGGAATGAAGGAACACTACCGAAGATATATTTGTTAGACACAAGCAAGCAGACTATATACATACATATTTTACATATTGGCTCTCACAGCACTCGAGGCAGTGGAGTGCCCGTAGCATACCCGGATACGCGACCGTTGTGTATGTAGTACGGACCCGGCTGTTCATGCGTGGACCGCGCCGGTAATTCATCCATCCATCCATCCATCCATATATAAGAACGCAGGTGCCATGTTTAATAATCTGAAACACATCGTCGGTACCGAGGTCACGTTTTACACTGGAAAAAGTCGTTCAGAGCCGGTCGGCTAAAAAACCACACTACAGTAGCGGGCATAATTTTATAAAACTTCACTTACTTATCCGACTTTGTGCCAATTGGTACATATCTGCCTTGGATGCCAGGTTCCTACTTGATTCGCGCTGCATTTTTCGCTGCTGGAGCAGTGGTGGGCGGTGGCTTGACTGCCGCAATAGCGGGCAGGAACCAGCCCAGAGCGTCACTTACGCCGCTTTCGCCTTCAAGTACACTTCCTCCAATAGTTGAATTGGATCAAGAAGGAAAGGCCCAGCTACGAGAAATTTCTGTCCCCTCAGAGGGCGTTACTTCGCGCTTCCTCAAATATGGCAATCCTGGTCGGTCTCGCCTTACGGCTCTTCCTGTGGTCGTGATTCATTGACACATCAATATAGGACCAATCTCAGATACGCTGGTACGCAAGGCATATGTAGCTGCGTATGACAGACGTCTGCGCCATCCAGCGTGGGTAGGGCACCAATCCGCCATCTACGATACTCGCTGACATGAGCTGCAGACCGCAGAACACCTCACACACGCCTCTTTGAAGTCGGAGCAACCTACTGAGGCTGGGGACCGTTCCAAATCCAATTTTATCGAGGATGATTCTCTTCCTATTCTATTCCGGGCTCGATTGAAGGACTACTTCAGAAGTGGTTATGATCGCGGTCACATGTGAGAGGATTTCTCGTTCACAACACCCTTTATCCATGAATAACTTCATTCCTGTACCAGGGTACCAGCTGCTGACGCAAAGTTCTCACAGAAGGCCATGGACGAGACTTTCCTTCTCTCAAACATAGCGCCTCAAGTTGGTGACGGGTTTAATAGGCATTGTTCGTAATCTATCGTTGCCTTTTCCGCCATTCAGATCTGAACTATGACGGCTATAGACTGGGCTTATTTGGAAGAATGGTGTCGACGACTCACTGGAAACTTCCGGGACGTATACATTTTCACTGTCCCATTGTACTTACCGCGCCAGGACAACGATGGAAAATGGCGAGTGGTATGTGCCTTCGGTTTCGTAGCTTTGTGTGTTTACCTTTATCCTCATGTTACAGACGCACGAAGTTATTGGATCCCCACCAAACGTCGCGGTCCCTACCCACTTTGCCAAAGTTGTTCTGACCTCTAAACCAGTTTCACCTTCTAACCCTGACGTGCTTGATATCTCTACGGGAGCTTTTGTTCTCCCAAATGCCATAATACCTGATCAAGTCCCGCTTGAAAGCTTTGTTATGCCAGGTACATCTTTGTCTCTTATGTTTGCCATTGAGTATTGAGTCATATTTTTCAGTGGAGGCTGTTGAGCGTGCAGCAGGCCTAACTTTTTTTTCCGACGAGATCAAGGCACAGTCTCGCCACATTTGTAAAACTACAAAGTGTGAAGTCATTGTGCGGAGATTCGATGACGCTCGAAAGCAGAGCAAGAAAACTATTGGCGGGCCAAATTTGAATAACTAAAATCAATACAGAACATTGTTTAATGATCAGATAAAATATCCTTGACACTCTCCCAATAATCCTTTTCAACGCGAGCCTCAATTTCTTGCTTAGTTAACCAGGCAAAGTCGCTGATGTCAGAGGGGATTGGATGTGCTTGACCCGCTAGAATGTGGGCCTTGAAGAAAAAAGTAATTTTCTAATGTCGTGTGAGTCATGGAAGCTGTCTGTTTTAAGACGAAATACCTCGGCAAGCGGTTGGGGGGATGACAGATCCAGCGAAGACTCATTAAAAACACCAATAGGATTGCGGCTGACGATCCAAGCGTCCATCTTGTCACCACATTCGGCGTACAAATCCCTTTGAGCAGCCTAGATTACAGGATGGTGATCAATTTATGTTTGCGTGAATTGGTGACCAGGTTGCACCTGATGTAGAAGTTCGCCCTTTTCGACACCACCTTGCGGGAAGCGCCAAATATGTTTACCGTCTACTTGGGTCTGCAGAACAAGATAAATATTCCGCCTGCCTTTACGATCAAGACTCTTGAAGTCACGTTGAGTATCTGCTTCGTGAACCCGGGGCATCAGAGTGTTGTCTTCTCCTTCCTGGAGAGCAAGCTGGTCGGCAGCGGCCTTGTCCGCGGCAGCCTTCTCCTCACTGATAAATTCTTCTTCCTGCTGGAATCTGGCACCAAAAGCCCTACGTTCCCTCTTTTTCTCCTCCATAGTAAATTTTGTTTCGAGAAGGGATCCTTGCTTGAAGTAAAAATCGAGAGGGAAAGGATTATGAAGGGCACGTCGGATACGGGCCTGGTAAGAGTAATATGCACGCTCAAAAAGAGAAGGAGTGCGAGTTAGAGTAGGAGAGCGATTTAAAATTACTGCGGCAGTGATGATAGCCCGAGGATGCTTTTTTGTTCTTAAGGGTGGTGGTATTGGCTCTGAAGATGAGGATGCAAGCACCTCCGTGGCGAATGAACGTACTATAAAAGTCATTAAAATTTTTACTGATATTGAATACGAAAAGCTCACGGTTGTGCTGCCGTCTACAGACATTGCGCGACAGCATTATGACCAAAAAACAAAACAAAAAAACAAGTTCGTTGTTGACAAGTTGGCAATGTGAAGTGGAAACTTGCACTTTTTTGACACGTGATCATGAAAAACCACGTGGAATTACCATCACCACCATTCCCTCCGAACTTCATCAATTTGAATCTTATAACGATGTCAGTCTCCCTCGTTTCCAATGCTTACCTCGACGAGGCGTCGTCAAAGATCAGGTCAAAACCTGTCCCTTGGGAGGTTATATTTCGTCTTTTCTCCATCTTACTTATTCCGCTCATTGTCTTTAAAAGGGCTACCAACGCGCTGATCTTATAACCTCAGAGGAACTGGCTTTAATCAAGAAAGTAGACAAACAGCCTAGAGCGCGGATAGACCAGCTACTTCTCTCAGATCTCAGAGCTTATGCTTTTCTTTATTTCCGCTTACTCAAGAAGCTTCAACGTGTGGATACTATGCAGTGTCTCCTCGTTCTCATAGCCGACGCTCTCACTGGTTTGTCTATGTCTATACCCATTTGGATCACCAGCCTATACTATCGTTTACAGATCATGACGAAAGGGTCTCTGTATTTCTCAGGACTGCGGAAACCGACCCAGATCTCCCCTTTCATCCTCTCATACGGTAAACCCGAGCTGATTCATAATGTATCATTAGTTATGAATCCATGCTATCTTTTAGAGCACTGGAAACGCAAGACGAATTTGTTCAGCTCAAAGCAACCCAAATCCTCACTATACTTACAAGGTTTCAGCTCACATACTTGTATCGCCGCCTTCCTAACTTGATTCGCAGTTCCGAATACACTCCACTCCAATCCCCGCATTTGAAGTCCTTCTTAGGTACCCTTGCCTCTCTGGTTCAGGGACCAGCACCGAATGGGCGGGATGTTGCTGTGCAGTGCTTGGAGTCCTTGCTAGCCCGACGTGACTGCCGCCAAGCCATTTGGGCTGTTCCTGGGGTAATTGCTGGGTGGGCTGAGATTTTCATGTCCCCTTCATTTCTCATATCTAACGAAGTAAAAAAGATTTATTGATATTCTAAGGCAGAAGCCCGGTCCCCAGATGTGCTACCAGGTAGCCTTCTGCTTTTGGCTCCTGTCTTTCGAACAAAATGTGGCGAAAGAACTCAACAAGTCCGTGCCGGGACTGTTAATAACATTTGCCCGTTGATATATTTTTTTTTGTTAGGAAGTATGATGTGATTCCTCTTCTGGTAGATGTTGCACAGGGCGCGGTCAAAGAGAAGGTTGTCAGAGTAGTCGTGGCCACTTTCCGGGTACTGTCATGCAGGGTTTCTCGACGTTTGCCTTTATTTATGCTCTTCTTTGCCAAGAACCTCGTCACGAAAGCTCCAGCAGCTAACCTGCCTGCAATGCTAGTCGCCAAACTTCTTCCATTTGTCAAGAACCTTTACACACGAAAATGGCAAGATGAAGACATTCTAGAAGACATACAGTTCCTTCGGGATGAACTTGCTGCCAACTTTCAGAGTCTCACGTACGTCGTATTACTTGAACTTCCAAAGAATTTGTTCAAGGATTGCACAGAAACTATGACGAATATACCTCGGAACTCTTGTCCGGCCACCTTTCATGGTCGCCGGTGCACGAGTCAGACGAATTCTGGAAAGAGAACGCGACCAGATTGAATGACAATAATTGCGAACAGCTACAGTCAGTTCAGTTACGCTATTTTTTCCGGCTTCACTTATTATGTGTACAGAGTTTTATTGCAGGTGTTGAAAAATTCTGGTGATCCTCTTGTGCTAGCCGTGGCCGTCCAAGATGTTGGGCAGTATGTAAGACATTGCGATAGAGGCAAAAAGTGATTCCTCCCCCTGCATTTTCTCCTGGCAGACTCAAAGGATCTTTTGCTTTAGATTGGTCGAAAAGTTTAACGGAAAAGCCAGGGTTATGGAGTTGATGACTCATCAAGACTCGGAAGTGCGTTATCGAGCTCTCATAGCAGTCCAGCACCTTGTCAGCCAGCCGTGGGCTGCAGTGTAGTTCCAAGTTGCCAACATTCAATGATTCATTAACATCGGTACCATAACATGACCTCACCAGGCCAAAGATTATCATACAATTTGAATGAATCCATGATACATGCTGTCAGGCGGAGACCCAGATCTCTGTTATCACATCCCACTCCTTGAGAATGCGGATCTGATTTTGCCCACTATTTTCTTCGTCGTCCACATATCGGTCATGTACTAGAACCACGCGGAAACCGCCGATACTTGTAAAACCTTTCTGAGTGGGTAGGTATGTGAGCTCGAAATCCTGGAAGGCAACTATCTGGCCGGAGGCGTCGGCCTCGGAAGAATCAAGTTCAATTAGAGGCAAAGGCAGCGTCGACAGTCCCATTGATAGAACGGTAGAGGGCTTCTCCACTTCTCTATGGCCTTTGAAATATGATGGCGGCACCGTCGAGATATCATGCTCATCTTCGTTGGTAATTCCCTCCAGTGTATTGAGAGCCTGTTGGAGAGGGGAAGCGACTGCTGACAGCTTTTGGTGGGCGAGGGCGTAATTAAAAGTCAGAGCTACAGAGGAAGGTGTCGAAAGGCCAGACGACTGATGGCGAGAATTAAATCCATCTTTCCGAGATGGTACTACAACTGAGGCTAAACGGGGTTTCGGGGGCTTCAAGCGTTGGACAATCAGCTGCACACGTCTGCGGGAGCACTCGCTGACCAACTGCCGGGTAGTTGATAAGACGAGAGTGAGGGAGAGCGTGAAAGGTTCTTCTACTCTTATGGGCCCTGATGGGCAGCCACGAACAAGAAGGTTGACATCTAGCTCAGGCGCGGACGTATTGAGCGGTTGGGATGGGAGTTGTGGCCGTGGATTGCTCGTGATAGAAGCAGCTGAGCTGGGCCTGGGGGGAGGGGTCCCAGGGTGATTCAACTGAGGAGAATGTGGACGAGAGGTAGAACCACTTGTTACAGTGCGTTTGACACGGGAGGGTAAGGCAGATACAGGTGCCTGCGTTGAGGCAGGTATGGGTATTTTACGGGACAGCATCGACGTTAACAGACGGCCAGGTTCGCCGAAGGATGATCGCCAAAATATTTCTAGCCTTCCGAGAGGAATGACGGAGCCGGGAGAAGGCGTTGGTAATAAGAGTGATGTAAGTTTTGGTGTGAGGATATAGATGTACTGTCTTGTGTCCTGTGATTGCATGAGGGCCTGCGGACCAGCAAAAAGCGGGCTTTGGTCGTTCAACACGTTTGCATCTTCTGCGTCCCATTGGTCGACACATTCCAAATTCATTTTCTCAAAGTACAACGGACCCTGAGTAAGATTCTGAATGTGGACTTCGAGGAAGACTTTCTCCCGTTCAGTACTGGAGAATAGTGCTGATGGTGATCTAGACATATGAACCTTCGTCTTGACAGACAATGGATTCAATACCTGTTGAACAATTTTTGAGATTAACCTCCAAAAACGAGAATAAAATTTACTGCAAACTTGTAGAATTTTCTGAAGGTTTGTACAGATGGATCTACGTTGTTCTCATCTTTCTCGCCATAAGCGGAAGACTGGCGGAGATGAGCTGGAACGCGATAAGTAATAGCGCACGCTAGAACGTGTTGTCCCAACTCCTTGATTTCATGGTGCACGATGGTTTCAAAGGTGTTCCGTGCACGAATTATATGATCTGGGCCACCATAATGGGCGAGTACGACTTTTGTAGTAGCCGTTTGGATTTCTACTTTGAGATCCACTGCTTCGATGTCATATTGGGTTTCATTGTTGACGCAAAGGCAGCTGGAAAAGGATTCTCCCAGCTGGATTGATCCAAAGGTAGAAGGTAAGGTGAGGATTTCTGACGCATTGGTGAGGTCCCTGAGGGTCTTTGGATAGCCTGGAAGCGGGGAAGTACCCTGAAGAGACGTAATGGATGCAGATGAGTGTGCCTTTGTAAGAGTTAGGTACTAATCCGAAAATCCATGACTTGAAAGTATAACGCACAGAGAAAGGAGGTGAACTTGAATAGAAAGGCTGCCATGCACTAGCTAATTCTGGCCTCTATAAATGTTTCTTTCTTTCTTTCTTTTTTTCTTTTTTTACAAGTACGCACAGAAACACGCATAACCTTGAGAGTAAGCGGATGAGGAGGGCCTTCTGCAGACATGGCTAAGGATAACAGGTGTGACAACGTGACATCTGCTTGTTGTCCTGTTCTTTGAACCATGGCCTCGTTCAGCTCGTCTAGTGTTCCGCAACGGCGACCTCCTTTGAAGCGTCAATCTTCATCTCGTCGTAATTCTTCGTTTTTAACCAGTCTAAAGAGCCTGGTCACTGCTCCTTTGGCCTGGTTTGCCAGTACAGATGATTTCGAAGACACCAAAGATTTTCAAGGCAAGCGCAGGCGCCTTGCAGAGGCTCCGTCTCAGCCGATTGTCGACCATGGCGAAAGGTTGGGTCGTAACAAACGTATGAGGGTACACAGTCCTTCTCGCGATGAACCCTACTCTCAGCCTCAGGCCCCTGACCATGGCTATCTTGACCCTCCTGGCTCTGTTTTTCATCAACAAGGTCGCCAATCCAGTCCTTTATTCCAACATAATTCCACTCGTTCTTTATCTTTTAATCACTCCTATGATCTTGGCAATAACACTGCATTGCCACGCACCATGTCCATCGATCCCCCCAATCGTCGTCCCCTTTCGCGCCTTTCCGCGGCCTCTATTCCGCTTTCTCGAGGCGTCTCGGTCAACTCAAGCACCCTCGTGCGCCAAGCTGATCGAGACTTATCGATGCCTCCTCTGTCTGGCCAGCCCTCCTTTCTTGTGCGTACATCAATGACGCCGCAACCACTGCGAGACTTCTCTGAACCGCCACCGCTTCATAGTCTCAAGTCGCAGCCGGCTTTTGTTCGAGCACCTACGGTGAAAGCTCTGGAATTTTCGCCGAATACGACCTCGGAATCAACTTCAGCAACACTTGGATCCCTGGTGCAGTCTGTTCGTAGCGTAAGTCCTGTTGTTCTGCCTCGTTGTCAATGAATCGACTCTAATCTCTTCGTAGCGTGGCTCACCCGTTCGTCAGCATAGCTCGCTTGCATTTTTTAAACCCGATATCAGACATGACAGATCAAGTAAGTTTCCCCCTGTAGTATTCCCATAGAACTGCGATTTAATTTCCGAAGGTCCACTTCCTGAGACTATAATCGAGAAAGCCCTCCACGAATTGGACATCTATAAAACGCCCCTTGTACCCACACGTTTACGTTCCGCAAATGCCTCGGGAACGACGTCATCCGACAACATGTTCAAATCACGTCGAGCCTCCAATCTTGTACTTATACAAAACGGCAGTGCCTCTGATCGTCTCGGCCGCAAAGTTAGCGGTCAAAAAGATAGCCCTCTTCCAAACGAGACCAAACCCTATGCTGGCGAAGGTGGTATGAAAAGGCTGTTGGCGAAAAGAAAACGAGAAGTCGATGAAACAAAGAGTCAAGTTACTACTGACGAGATACATATGGATGATGACCTCCAGGTATCCCATCAGAAGCTTTCTGATGCAATCGATGCTCTTCATGAACCGTCTATCACAACGTCTTCAAGCGTGAACCGTGCCTCAGAAATCCCTTCTATAATGCAATCTTCCTCTCTTCGTGTCGGACGTACGAAGTCTAGGAACCACATTGCTCGACCTGTTCGGCCCACGAAGATGAAATTTTCCGCTGCTTTCGACGACGAAACTATGGAAGATGTAGATGAAATGGATGAACAAACGGTGCAACGGAGGAAAGAAATCGATGCTCTTGAGGAAGCCGCTAAGCATGTCCCTGCCTTCAAAATTCCCGCAGGGTTTACGTTTGCAAGAGAAGTGCGTGCCTCGGTTTGTCTGCCTCGACGATTTTATTGATCACATACATTTTTAGCTTCCCCCCACAGACAATCATCCTGTTGGGGGTACGGAGCATGTAGTCACAGCTCTTCCTTTCTCGCTAACAGCGGCTTCCCTGGCAACAGCCCAAAAGCTTTCCGTTCAACCAGAAAGTAAACGTCCTTCGCAGTCAAGTGCCTCCTCAACCTCAGGTATCAGCTCGTTGGCATCAGCACCCCCCAGTGCCGGCGTATCTTTGTTGCCGCCAACGCCTGACACGATGCCGTTGAATGCAACCAAGACTATGGCGCCTGTAGCTAGCACAAACCGTGCCGTGGACGCAATCCCGAACTTTTTTACCTCTTCAGCTGCGTTATCTAGACCGATGCCCCCTCTCCCTAGTATCCCGGAGGTCACAAACTTCTTTTCGACTTCGTCTACTATGTCAACGCCCGGCAGGGCTCCTCCGCTGTCCTTCAACCCATCCAGCAGCCCTTCCAACAATCCGCCTGTTCCCGTTAAAGACCGTGACAATCCTCTGTGGGAAGGTGAAAGTAAAGTGGCTGTTGCATCAAGGAACGATCCCCAACCGTTCGCTCCTTTGGAAACAGGCAGTGAGAGCATAAGCAAAGAATCAACGAAATCAGCGCTTGAACCTGCCATTTCTTTATCGACGATCTCACCGTCACAATCCAGTATACTTGGTGAAGTACCTCCGCTGGCTCAATTTTCGTTCTCGAACACAACAGCATCGACATTTCTTGGCGGTGCTGGCGACCAATCAAATCCCAGCAAACTTTCTGCTACGACCACTTCACCTTCCCTTTCCAATTCCATAACCTCGTTGGGCAATCGATCACTGGCTACCACTACGATTTTGAGCCCAATGTCTGGTACTCTGCCTACGAGTGAATTGTCGCAGGAGAATATGGTGGCATTCGCGCATCCACAGTCCACGATCTCGTCACCATTGGCAAGTCTCAAACCAGATGAAGCTAAACACCTATTCGGACATGGCCAAGCTGGGGCCCAAGGGAAATCCGTCGGATTTTCCGGAGCTTTGATCAACGAGGAAACTGAGCAAAGACGAAGCCCTGAATTTTCCTTTGGTGCTGCGGGTGTCAAGGAACAGAGACCTGAAAGTACAACATTCGGCAAAGCAGGTGGCGACGAGAAACTTATACCTGCTCACGTTTCCTTCGCCTTCTCAAAACCCGAACGACAGGATATAAATAATACATTCTCTGTAGGTACGAAAACAGAACCAAAGTCCGCGAGCAGTCCCTTTGCCTTTCTTTCAGCATCAAACACGCCTGCACCTACAGACGTGAATCGGAGCTCTCATTTCAACTTCCGAGGTTCTGGCGCGGACCCCGCTCCAAATACTGCAGCTGCCATCGGGTTTTCTCTCGATGGGGGTGTCAAAGCTACTCCTGCAAAGTCATTTACGTTCGAGCAATCGTCTTCCTTAGCGCGCCCTGTAACCCCGCCAAAGAGTCAAGATTTTGAAGTAAATATGGATGAAAGTCCCACTCGCGACAATGAACCAGCTCCAAAACTTGCAGATCGGCCCACACTGGGTGCTACTGCGTTCTCCTTCACACCCAATACCTCCTCGCCCTTTGGCTCCCAGTCTCAGAGCACCGCTGCATCATTTTCATTTGGAACATCACCTAATCCCTTTGGTAAATCTGTTGAGACCAATGCCTTTCCTTTCGGTCAGGCCGCATCTTCGGTATCAACGGGATTTCAATTTGCACAGAGCAAGCCTGAGAATGAAGCACTTCAACATAGCACGACGGGCCCTTTTTCTTTTACTGCACCAGCTTCTACCGTCAACCCTGCCCCAGTATTCCTCTTTGGTGGCCCTGGCAACAATAGTATTGGTAATGGCTTCGGTTCGACACAATCTGGGTCGGCGCCAGGAAGCCCTTCCACTTTTAATCAACAACAACCTTCCCCTTTTTCCTTCGGCTCCCCTTTGCCTCCGGTCAACACTGCATTCACCTTTGGCTCTCAACCTGCATCCCCAGCCGCAGTCAATCTAAGTCTCCCTCAACCTGCAACTACAGGTGGTTTTGGGACTGGCAGCACATCAGGTTTTGATCAACTGCAGTCGCCATCCTCCCCATTTAGCACACCTTCAGCAATAGCACCACCAGCAGGAGGCTCGTCACTATTTACCATCGGTGCTGCTCCCTCGCCTCAAGCCGCACCTAACAGTCGGACAATACGAAAACTGCCTACGCGCCGAGGCGGTGCAAAACGTTGAATCATGTATTGCTTTCTCACTTGCGATTTCGTTCCACTTAAATTCTCACCTTACACGCATGGAGCGGGCATGCTGCCAAACTCTTAGTCACATACATATATCATCTATGTTGGATTTTCGTGATCTACAGTACGATAATGTTGGCAAGTCGGCTGAAGGCCGATATCAACCGCCTATGATGCTTAGACCCTCTCATCTACCACACATGTACCTTGGCAAATAATCAATCTATGAAATCATCGTCAATGATTAAGTAAGTAATTAACATATGTGCATAGTCCTTTGCCATGATATCCTCATTAACGGGTCGTATTGCAATTGGCACAGTTTCAAGTCGCCCCTTTACACTCAAAAACTCTAGATCGAGCTCCTCAAGCTCGAACGTTCCAACCCGTGAGTTGGAGAGGCATGAAGGATGGTTGTTCGCCGATTCGGTCTTCCCCATCCAGATAGCCAAGTGGGAGTGCGTGTGTCTTTTCTTCGACCCATGTCCTTTTCTAAGACCTTGTGGATTATAGCTTGCGTCATTATCTTGGTACTCTACGAGAAGAATCGCTCATTGAAACCATCAGGCAACGGCTGGAACATGTCAAAACCCACGATTTCAAAGTGATGTCTCTCGAACCACATGAAAAGGACGGCGGCGTTTTTGTGCGGTTTTCGTTCACTTCGAGCAACCCCGAAACTATCCTACAGGCTATTGAACACGACGTTCAAAGCGCAGTGGGTAGGTATGGCGGTATCCCGTCCTGGCTTGCGGTCAATAGAGGACGGATATGGATGGTCAAAGGCACACCGTGGAGAGAGGTACGCTTTTCTCCAGGTTTTCCTACTCGCCCACCACCAACCTTGCTGTGTTTCCAGGATATGGACCGATACGCGTCCGCGTTAGTACAAGTTGCATTTGAAGGGCCTGACATACGAGAACAACAGCTCTATGAATTATTTCGTGTAGGTCATGCAATATCTCTTTCTTTTCTTCTTATGACATTTATATCTAGCGCTTTGGTCGCATACAAAACATCTCTTCCCCAGCCCCTGCTGCACCGGGCACTCTAAGATCGTCCACAATAAGATTCAGTCGCATTCACTCTGCCACCATTGCTCGAAATGTACTCCATGGCTTCCATTATCTCCCCAATGATGGTTCAGGGATAACCATTTTGTGTACTGCATATCAAAGACAAGTTCAACCCCATATTGTCCGCGACTGGATGTCGAGTCATCCGAAGATCATGCTGCCACTTTTGGTGTTCCTACTAGGAACACTCACCTATGCAGTGAGTTCAGTTTGGCTCTTTGTGCCAGTGCTGTCTGACAAGGGATCCCCAGGTTTTTGACCCCATTCGCACCTTCATGATACAAAACAAGATGCTACATAGGTTTGATTATAGAGGTATACATTGAAAATTTCAATCTATCTAGCCCTGACGGAGCTTGATAGAGCTTTGGATTTATAGATGGTTGCGTGCGAACACAACTGAGCTACTATCCTTAACAAATGATGTTTCTCCAACTGCTCCTGCCACAAATGAAGGTGTCGCTTGGAGGGAAAGAGAAGAAGCAGTCAACTCTATTAAGGCGTATCTGTCTGATTTTCCGAGTGCGTGTGATACATCCTTTCCTTATATATCTTCCTCGTTGACCTCGAGACAGGCACTTTGCAATTTATCCATGGGCCGCAAGGCAGTGGTAAAACAAGATTATTGGAGGCAGTATTGAAAGACTCAGGCCGGTATGCACTCTGTGCATCTTTGTCAAAATTGTCCTGACTTCGTCACAGAACAGCCATGTTTGTCGATTGTCGCGCTCTTCAAAACGCAACGTCTGACACGCAAATCGTTGCATCGTTGGCCACACAGACAGGATACTGGCCGGTTTTCACGTTCTTGAACTCGGTGAACAACCTCATCGACCTTGCTAGTGTTGGGCTCATTGGTCAGAAAGGTAAGTTACAGGTGTATCTGAAATGAAATTTTTAACAGATTGATTTAGCTGGTCTCAAGAATTCGTTGGACGATCAATTACGTGACATACTTTCAGTGGTTGGAAATGCTCTAAAAAATGTAACGTCGTCACATCGAGCAATCAATAGGCGCAAGGCATTGAAAAATGCGCGCGAGCAATTCATGAAGGAGGAAGAAGAACGCATCCTTGCAAGGATCAAACATGGTGTCTGGCATGATGGAAGGTTGGATTGCGTGGCTGGGAACGGGATTATGTGCGAGCTAGGGATAGGAGACGAACCCATGCTCATTAGTGATATGACGATGGATCAGGGTACAGAAGAAAAGCCGATCTCCGAGTCGGCGAGGGGACAGAAAAACCAGTCATCGAGGGATTTTGATGACGTACGCTCTTTACCGATCGTCGTCATCAGAAACTACACATCAAAGGACGGTGTGAAGCAAGAAGGTTTGCTGAACGTGATAGCGCAGTGGACAGCTGCACTCACGGAAAATCAGGTACGTCTTTATTCCAACTTGAACCTACTCTGATTAATTTGCGCGCTAGGTGGCGCACGTAATTGTCATCAGTGACAACCGCGAAAATGCCAAATACCTTGCAAAAGGTTTTGCACCACAACGATTCTACTCTGTTATGAGCGCTGATGGTTATCCCCTCCGTAGCTCTACCGTTAAAGCCACTCAATCTCATTGCCTTTTCGGATGCGGACTCTCGCAGTTCTATTTCATACGTTCAAAAGAAGTTACGAGACGCCGACATCGAGGCGGAATTCACATCAAGTCAAATCAAGTCTATCCAACATCTTGGAGGTCGTGCAAGTGATTTGGAGAGTGTCAGCTTTTTTAGCTCTTATTTTTAAACATGGGATACTAATTAGAATTTGTTAGCTTGTGCATCAAGTTCGTAATGGACAGACAGTTGAAGACGCTGTCGAAACAATTATCGCAAGAGGTGTTGCGGACCTAAGAAAAAATGCATTTGGTGATGACGTGGAAGATGCAAAAAGCCTATCTTGGTCACGGGAGCAAGCCTGGACCGTTTTGAATCTGCTTTCTGAGCACGACGAAGTATGTTTTGGTGTTTCGTTTATTTACTCGATTTCGCTCATGCCTTCTTAACAGATACCATATCACACACTCCTGGCAGAGTTCCCTTTCAAAGGTGATGACACGTCGCTTCGAGGGATGGAGCACGCATATTTGATCTCTATTGGGACATTTGAAGGTCAGGACAACTGATTGGACGATTGAAGAGCAGATCACAGCTACTTTTGATTAAGGTCGACCCTCTACAATACGCCCTGGTAGGCCAGTTCTTCGATGGGTCTTCAAACGGTTAGTCAATGGTAAGCACAAAAATTTCATTCAATACGATGGAGCCGCTTTACGTGCGAAGACCCCATTTTTCGAGCTATCCAGGAAATCGCCTTGAACGAAAAAATAATCGAAGCAGCTGAGAAGACGATCAAAGGCTGTGAGGAGGAATTGATGACGATAAGCAACATCACGCGAACTTCGTCATGGTGGTGGTTTTCATCTGCACAATCTCAAGGGTCGCATGCCCGTGAAAAGTACTTGTCTGAAAAGATGAGGACGTCTGTCCAAAAAATCGGAATGCTAGAGAAGAAAAATGCAGAATTGAAGAGGACACTGGCCTTTTAATATTTACGACACGCACACGTGACAAGAATATCATCTTTATACTTACGCGTTGTAACTTGTACATACACCACCAACTCCATGTCCATGGCAACACTGTTACTCAAGTGCCAGATATGTCTCGAGCTAAAGTCTCCTTCAGATTTTAAATTTTTTCCTTGCGGTATGATCTTCACGAGAATCCTTTCAGGCTCATCAACAGTTACACAGGCCACGGCTTCTGTCATACGCCCTGTATCGATAATTACTTCTCTCTTGGCACCTCAAAACTCCTCATTCTTTGCCCCGTCTGCCGTTCAAAGCTGCGACGCGTGGATGCACGTTCTCTGTACCTGGAACTTCCCACACCTCAAGAAGTGCAGACTGTCACTACCGAAAACTTGGTTCATGCTCTAGCTCAGATGAATGAAAACTCAAAAGCAGTCAGCATCCAAACAGCTAGGCAGAAATTGATGGGATACGCCGACACATCTGACTGTGGAAAGGATTGTGCGGTGAGAGGTTCAGCAACATCTTCTTGGACCTGGGCTTCATGTCCCATACCAACTAGACCGTCCTGCTTAATGCTCTAGCACAATTCAACGAACGAATTATTCCAACATTCCAGAAGGTGGAGGACCAACGCAAAGAGATCGACCTTCTAATGGTTCAACTCAAGCAACGTCAGCAGTGTATGGATGATCGTCAAGGTCGGATTGACACACTAGTTAAAGAGCGGGATCAGGCGCGCAATGCACTCCAGGTCACACAAGCTGAGCGTGATTCCGCTTTGGACCTTGCGAGCCAGGCTGCAGAGAAGATGCTACAACTCCGGGCCGACCTAACACAAGCCAGAGGACAGGAATACGACTTACAAGAGTCCAAAGCCCTATATAGAACTCAATTGCTGGACTACAAGGAGCTTGTATGTTCTGTTTCAATAGATCTAATGACCATCCCGCCTGATTTCTTTTATCAGCAAAGAAAACAGAACGAAAAGATCAAGTCGCTCAAAAAACAATTGCTTGTTGCCAAAAGAGCTGAGACATCTCGACGACAAGAGATAGACGTCGAGCCCCGAAGTCCTCCCGGCAAGGTATGCCTCATTGTATCGAATATGTTTTTTTTTTCACTATCTTCAAGGGTTTAATCAGAGCTACAAGCCCCAGTCCTCCCTCCTCCGGCTCTACTCTGTCTCCGGTTAATGTAGATGCAGATGCAATATTTTTTGAGGCCATGCCTACCCCAGGACGAATTGGCAGTCACTGGAGCGTGCCGCATCAAGAGCTCAAGAAACGCAGACTTCCTGACTCTGACCATAGTTTTCCCATAAGGTTGGACCAACAAGGTCGCCCGCGTAGTTTGGTCCAGACTGGCAGTAGAAAAAGAATACGTAGATTGTAGATTGTACTTCGACATGAATATTTCGTTGTTGGTATTCAAAAATATGGTGCATACATAAGGAAGTAATTCAGGACGATGTTAAACTGTATGGGATAAGGCAGGAGCCATATGTATGTTTAATGGCGAAGAACAAGTAGATCTGAAGAAAAAATAAAGATGTCGAGTTGATGTCGAGTCAATGTCGAGTGCTAAGATTCATTCATTACGTCAGCATTCTAACATTGTTCCTGGTCCGTCGTCACCACTTTCAGCGTCGACCTCATCGTGTATATCATCGACCAGCGTGTTTGTGATGGAGGACTCGTCACAGAGGTCCAATGAACTCGCTGCTTTCTGCAATTTTTTCGCCTCATTTCATCTCTTGCGGCCGGTGCATGCTCTCTCTGATCTGAGCGATGGCGTTGCTTTTTTTGAAATCCTCACTCTCGTGTGCGTTATACCAAAGGTATAGAAAGATACTTCGCGCGTGGACTCAAACCTTTATCTTCAGCGATGCAGAATATTTTCGATCTCCTTCATGGCCTGCAACTCAATTGTCCGAAAACTGGGTCCTTCGCTTCATCTCCTTAAAACGACTGTATCGACTGATCACGCAGTACTTCACCGAGGTGTTACAAAAGCCTACAGGTGCATTAGATGTACCTGACCTCCAGGCTATAGCGAAGGACAGCGACATCACCGCGACGCTGATCATCTGTCGACTCACTATCGCCATCGGCGTGCAGTGCGAAAGGAATAAACAATTTATTGACAAGATTCAAGGATTGAGTGAACACGATCAACACCATCTCATGAAGGCCATTGAGCAGGTTTGGTCTTCTGTTTGATTGTTTCGTTCATCTCAAGTTTTTCACAGGTGATGGCACGTATCAATATCAGTCCCATGGATCCGGGGTCATCAGCATCTAACATGACCGAGTAATTCTCATCTTCTCCAATCCACACATCTATATATTCATTTTAGAACTCACAGAGACGATCACTATTACAGGATACAGTCGGAGCGGAGCCAACTATTCTCCGAAAAGGAAACCCTCCAAAAGGTGTACGAAACGCTTCTGGAGGAACAACGCGTTTTACAAACTCAGTACGACGATGTGGTCGCGGAAAAAGAGGAAGCGACGAGTCGTCTACGGGATGCCCGGCGGGAAATGGATAATAAGCGGAGTGAAAAGGCGGACGGGATATTGCGTGTGGAGGCAGAGCGACTTCGGACCGAATTGTAAGCCCCTTAAACACTCCTTCATTGGCTTCAATTTTCAATTGCTCACGAGCGTTTTTTAGACAAAAAAGCGAAGAAGCTCTTGCAATAACGGAGACAGAACTTGAGAAGAGTACAGCTATTGTTGTAGACTTGACCAAACGATGCGAAGAGCTTCAGTCCAGGGCTGATGAAAGGGATAAATACAAAGATCAAGTTGATGAGTAAGAACTTTGTCTAGCTCCCGTCAACGCTGAATAGCTTTTATTTACAGGTATCGCCACGCGGCCGATAAACTGCAGAAAACCGAAAATGTTATGGAAAAGTATAAAAAGAAATTACAGGAAGGTGCCGATCTCCGTCAACGTCTGAAGGTACAAGTCACTGTTGCTCTTCAACTACATTGGTGTGATCGTCCAACTAGGCTCTAGAAGTGCAAAATGCTGATTTAGTCGACAAAAATGCTTCCATCGAGGAGGAATATCGAAAGGTCGCGGCCTTCAAGCCCCTCATGGAGTCCTACAAAAACCAAATTGCGGAGCTAGAGTCTAAAAACTCGACTCGCGCGCAAGAGATTGACGCCGTGAGGTTTGAGCTTGAACAAAGCACGACGAAGCTGAGGATTGTCATGGCGGAGCGCGCAAAAGATTCTGAGACTCTTGCGTTGTATCAAGAGCGTGTTCGAGAACTTGAACTGGTATCACACCGGCCAACTGCGAACTCACATGCGATACGGCCACAGTCAACAAACGAAGTCACGGAGGCTCAACTCGTGCCAGACGACAATTCCGTCAACGGCGATGCGGAAGATCATCAGGGCTTCGGGCTTGGCGGAGAGTTGGACGATGCTATCACAGGAACGACCATGACAGATCTCAAGTTGCAGATTCGAAGTCTTCAGCGCGAACTTGAATCAGTGAGGAAAAACGAAGTCGACGCGAGTCGCTTACTGGTGCTAGAGAACCTTCTGGATGATGCCAATCGCATGAAGGCACGATACGAGGCTGATTTTCTTGCCGCCCATCGTGAAAAGCTTGTCTTACAACGAGATCTTGAAGATATACGCAGCGGGAAATCGCTCGGGGACGGGTAGGTTCATCGTCGTTATAGCAATCATAACCTCACCGCTAATCGAGCAGTGCTGAGGCTGCCATAGCACTGAGGCAGCGATTGAACGAGACCGTAGAGTTGTTTGAAGCACTGCGTAAAGACAATACCGAGCTTCAAGTCAACTTCGAGATGCTTGGTAAAGAATTAACGATCGCCAAATCTGACCGTCAGTCATTATTCCTCTCTGACATCCCAAAGGCATATTAACCTCGTTCCAGTTACTCTCGTCAACAAAGACCAGCTGGAAATTCTTGCGACCTTGCGAGAATCGGTCAATGAAGACAAGGCAGCGCTCGAGGCTGACGTGGAGCATTTAAGAAAGCAGAATAAGGATCTCAGTGATAAGAATCGGATGCAATTGGAACAAGTCAACGGGCTTTTGCTAGAAAAGGTCAACCTTCAAACCGAAGGTATAGGACACAGAGAGAGGCTGCTACAGAAGGAGCGGGATTTTGGGTCTGTTGGTTTCCACAGTCAACTATTGTGTGGTCTTGATGGTGTTTTTCAGCGATCTCCGAGCTTCGGTTTCGGGTAAGGACGTTCCAGAGGACATCAAAGCACGATTACTTGCATTGCATGAAGACAACATCAATTTTAAAGAGCAGAGCAAGACGTTGACTGAGAAGCTTATGAAAGCGAAGGCTGTAAGTACCTCAGCTGACCTTCCCTATGAGGTTCGCGCTCATCAGTCAAATATGGTCAGTTCATCAAATCGCAAGACAAACTTTTCAAAGAGCAACACGCAGCAAATTCAAGCGCGGGAACTGAACTATCCGAGGAAGCTGAAGCCAGTTTTCGGTCCCAAATCAAGTTGCTTGAGGACGAGGTCACGCGTCAAAAGGTAGGTAAAGAAATCTTGGCCAACTTGGCCGCTTTTGAGAGACGAGTACTTAGGTTGAATCTGGTCTCCAGACATTATTGGCAGAAACGACGACGCGATATCGGCAGGAGCAGGAAGTCATGTTAAGTGCAGTGCACGGATTTGGGATGAGGAATGCCCGTACCCATATGGG
Source organism: Arthromyces matolae (assembly GCA_018855395.1). Taxonomy (NCBI): domain Eukaryota; kingdom Fungi; phylum Basidiomycota; class Agaricomycetes; order Agaricales; family Lyophyllaceae; genus Arthromyces; species Arthromyces matolae. Next base: position 51,740 of record JABAJW010017931.1, read on the forward strand.
TGCGCAGGCTGTGTCTGCCGACTCTCCGTCTTCGTGGTTAGGCAATGTTAGAAAAACGGTAGAGGTACTTTAAAAGAAGACGCTTTGCATGCATACTGACTCTTGCGTTAGGTGTCGCATACTGTTCAACGAATATAGATTAGCTAGCCTTGTTATACCCTCATGACATTACTATTACTATTTTTTATTACAACGGTCGTGTACTTTTTTACAATTTGACTTTACTTGTGACCAACATAATGGCGGCTGCAATTGCGACCATCATAATCGATGGCAGCGTTCTTGAGGGAGGTGGGCAGATTCTTCGCAATTCTGCCTCGTTATCAGCTCTTCTAGGGAAGCCTGTCTCCATTCACAAAATCCGCCACGCTCGCAAACCTCCGGGGCTCAGGAATCAGCATCGTACAGGGCTTGAGCTTGCTGCAAAGATCGCGTCCGCTCGTCTCACTGGCGCCACAACGGGTTCTGAAGCCATTGAATTCATCCCAGGCAGAATTTGTCTGCCAGATGTGTTCACTGCCGACTGTGTGACCGCTGGATCGACTACACTCTTGCTACAAATTGCACTACCACTCCTCCTATTCTCGCCGGCGCCAGGTACTTCATCTTCAACACTTACGCTTCTTGGGGGCACAAATGCCACACTCGCCCCTCAAATTGATTACTCCGAACTCGTATTTTTGCCGTTTCTGCGGCGGCACTTTGGACTCCCTCTAGAGGCTGTGAAGCTTGATATTCGCAAGCGAGGTTACTTTCCAAAGGGGGGTGGAGAGATAGGGGTGCGAGTGACGCCAGTAGAAAGGCTACATGCCGCAAGGGTGCTTGAGCGAGGGAAAGTGAAGCACATTGGCGGCGTTGCACATTTTGCAGGGCTTCCCATGAGTGTCGGCCGCGACATGGTCCTTGGTGCCTGTAGGACGCTTGATGAGCTTAAAAAAGACGGCGAGGACGTTAAGGTGGACATCCGATACGAAAGGGAGAGAAATGAGGACACCAAGGGGGCAGGGAGTGGTATTGTTCTTTGGGCTGAGTTGGAGCACGGTGGCATCATTGGCGGTAGTGCAGTGGGCAGCAAAGGGATAACTCCGTTCGACGTCGGCCAGCAGGCTGCTCTCGAATTAATCAGCGGCCTACGTGCTGGCGGTTGTGTCGACGAGGTTTTTTTCACCTTTTGCTTGTCATCCGACGTTTCTAAATAACGCGTTCGCAGTGGCTCCAAGACCAGATAATCATCTTCATGGCCCTCGCAGACGGCAAGTCTGAGATTCGCTGTGGCAAAGGAGGCCTTGCACTACATACCAAGACTGCTATCTGGGTTGCAGAACAATTTACTGACGCCAAGTTTGATATCGAGGAGGAACCTTCAGGCCACACCATCATACGCTGCCAGGGCATTGCTTATAGCAATATATTGTAAATACGGCATGTGTGAGATAAATATGCACTTTCATTTATTAACAAACACGGGATCGCGTCCAAGACGGTACAAATACAAGAACTCGAATAACTGTTCAAGTTTGTTTATTTCCCCCCAAGTCATTGGTTCCATGAAAGTAACGACATGTCACCCAAACGCCTATAATTTTGTGAGCTTGAATTGTCTATTCCTACACCACAAAATCACTTGCCTCGGTTTCACAAGATGCCGAATGGTACCAAGGATGGCCAGAAGAACGAATACGGCGGCGGAGGCCACGTATGCCCACCCAAGGAACGGGTTCTTGCCTCCTATCCACGACACTGTCGATATAACAAACGATTTGGTTCCTTTATAAGGCAGCACAGGGAAATCTAGGCATATTTGGTTAGTCCGAAAGGCTGACTTGCATTACTCATCACATACTGAGGCCAATGACGACGCGATAGGTTCCCTGCTTCATTGGAGCTGTATCATTTCGGCCGTATAGCTTCGTGAAAGTAGGAAGGCCAGCCGTACGCATCCAGTTTTGGAAATGTTCGTCAGCCTTAAGATCGGGAGGTGGGTTGTCAGCGGTGTAGTTGTTGGGATAACGTAGACGCCAATTGGGAGGAGGAACTAGACCGGTGGTATTGTATTGTTCATTGGGCGCTGAGACGTATTTCTTGGCCTCTCCTGGCCATGCGATGCCCTTGGACGTGAACTCATACGTCTCAGTGACGCTCGAGCTATCGCCAGGAGGGTTCTGAAGAACAGGACTTGAGAAAGTGTCGTTAAATACGGAATTGGCGATGAGGCCACAAGGGTAGACAGGAATATTGTCAATGAGGGCAAGCGGTTTACAATCGCTATTGCCGAGATCCTTAACATTGACAAATTTGCCTCGGAGTTGGTCAGAATTGAGGCTCTTGACATAACGACGATGGTTCTGGTAGAAATTGGTGAGTTTGTAATAGAACATGACCGAATTGGGGAGCTGTGAGGGAACGTCGAACTCTACAACACATTGGCGCTTCGCGGTGACATCAGTGACGGAGGAGTTTCCGTCGTTGTCGAGGAAAGCATAGCGTGGATTGACTGGATTTGCATTCTTCTGGTCCGAAGAACGCAAACGATAGTTAAACTTGTTCGTAGGCATGTCCGAGAACGCTAAGGAGCCGTTCGACGGCGACGGTGTCAAGTTTTCGCATTCGGAATAGTCGAAGGTCATCTCTGTCACCAAAGACGAGCCCCAGATAAGCAAGCCTCCAATAGGTCCGAAGAGGATGCCGATGACAAACAGCGTCGGAAGGACGGTCTTGGGGGTTAGAATTGGCTGCCATGCCTTGAGTCTTTGCTGTTTGAATGCTGTGTCTGTATTGCGTCAGACGACGAGTAAATGAAAGCGAGAGTAGACAAACATACTAGCTGGTCGTCGCCAAGCACCCTTTTCTTTATTTTGGTCGTCGTTTTCTGCGGTCTTTGGCTTTCTATTGAAAAGGCCCATCGTGGTCGTGTAAGGAGAAGAGAGATTGGCTTGAATTAGGTAAGCATCACCATGGTCTCCTCTCTCCTCGCTGACGCTCTCGCCGATCCTATCGCCGTCCTCAGTGACCTCTTCAACGACAACGATGACCTCGATGCTTTCCCAGAGATAGTCGCTGCCCACTTCAGCGATGTATTTTCCTCTTCTGATGCACTTACTGAGATACCTGCCCTCCATGATCCTGCAAACCACAAGGAGGGAGATATCGTCCGATTTCGTGCAATGGTCCAAGACACGTCCCCATCGCCTGAATTTTACCTTGCTCGTAGACCTGGTCAACGCTGTGGTGGATGGGGCCAATCCGACCCACTCCCTTTGTCTCTCACTACCATTGATTATGCTGACCTCCGTGAGTGCACGGTTCTCTGGGCTGTCAGCGTTCCTGGCGAAAGTCAGTGGTGTACACAGGAAGTGGATAGTTTGAAATCGAATTACACTCCCATTTCTTCGATTCCGCTGAAACCTCATAAATTTCCTGTCCCCGCAATGCCTCACGTTGGTGCCCAAATAAAGGCGTGTATCTCTTTTGCGAGTCTCATCCTCACCTTACCACCCACCCAGATATATAATCATACTCAAAGTGCAGATGTGTTCAATTCTTCTGAGCTGGTTACGTTTGTAGGGATCTTCAGTTTAGAACCGTCTGTTCAATTACTTTTTTTTTTAATCGTTTCCCTGAAAACCCCCACAGTTTAAACGCTCACATCGAGCTCGATTCTCCAAGTTCTGTTCCAACCCTGCATATTTTATTCTCTCAACCAGTCCCACTTACTGTGATCCCTCGCATGTATCCGGCCGCTTCATACTCAATACAAACTCGCGATGAGTTGATTGCATGGATCGCTGACACGAGCCTCGCTGGAGATCGGGAGGCTTCTGAATGGGTCTTACTCTCCATAATTTCGCGAGTGTAGATCCTTTCTTTTTCGTGCATCCGCCTTTCAATAACCAAACCGTAGTCACTCACGCAATCCACCCATTCTCCCGTTATCTCTTTCCCTCTCTCGTTTTCCCTCCCCAAAAGATTTACGCACCACTCCTACACTTTCGCATCTTCTCTCGCAGATTATCGTCCTCTTGACCACTCTGCCACTTTCTTTGGAGAACCTCAATCATACTTCCTTCGCCCCTCAATCCAAGGATGAGGATCTCCATAGCGGTTACTTGCAACTTCCACGAGGGAGCGTCTGCGTAGTGACAGAGTCTGGAGTCACAGAAGGTAATGTGGCTGAGCAAGGCAAGTATTTTTTTTTGCTTCGTGATGATTAACACCGTTGTCTTCACAAATATTTGCAACTAGGTATCATGAATCTGCGTGCCGTGCAGGACATCATGTCGACACAGAGACTGGAGTACGTTTTCCCTTTTAGCACATTTACGTTCGATACGGACTTGGCGTTCCTCGTGCTCACAGAAGGAGAGAAGAGCCTGTTCTTTCAGGTACCTATCTGCTTTGCTTTGGAATTCATCCAGGTTCTGACGTTATATCTGAAGACTGACTTCAACATTCCGTTGAAGCCTAAAGAGACCAAATTTGACTTTTATGCGGTTCCAGAAGATGTTGCAACTCTTCCCCGCGATAAGCTGGAGGCATTCAGAAGTTTAATAGGTGCCGCCAAGACAGGCAATGTGTCAGTTGGAGAGGAGACTGCTCAGGTGCTTCCCGCTAATGACGGTTATTCATGCTGAAGATGACATATCTGTCGCAGTTCATCCAAGATGATTTCGTCAAGGAAAGACAAGCCGCCTCTTCGACCAGCCTGCCATCTGCGAATGAATTGATTCAAAGGATGCTAGTTGCAAGGTTAGATACCTTAATCTATTAGAGTACTGTAAATGACCAGTTTTGGTAGGCTGCTTGCCCTATCGCGACAGGAGAAAGAGATTACTTTGCCCATTTGGAAAGCCGCCAAAGATTTAGAAGCGAGACGCAAAGCGAGGCTCACAAACTCTAATTAACGACGAAGTCAAGATGCAGGTCTGTCTATGACCTCCTCAAAACCAAACTCTACTAGTAGTTGTTTCAAATCATTATGCATTTCAATCACAAATTTATAACAATTTAGGACATAACCACAACTTTCGACTTGAATTGACGTTCCCAATACCTACTTAATCACGCATAAAGAAGGCCATTCTTGCCTGCCTCGAGCCATACATCGCCGAGTTCGACCACGACACGAGGTAAAAGTGCTGCAACAGAATCGGCGTTCTTGCCGTAGCCTTCGAGATAATACTTGATCTATGTGGGTGTGACGTGAGAAATGCTGCCTCCAACACACATGGAAAGCAAAGACCTTGGGTTCAGTACCACTCGTACTGAATAAATTCACCATTAAGACACAGATGGACTTCTAAGTGACGTACCGCAGTGTGAGGACTATCTTCGTTCCCTGTTTGACATTTTCCCCCCGAAATTGAATCATATGTCCTGAGGAAAAAGGAAGAGATGGTTTATATGTTGGAGGATTAGTACTGTCGTAGCCTATCGTTAAGTCGATGACGCTCGCAATAACCAAACCGGCAATTTGTGTGGGATAAGATCGATTCGCCTATGCTTCTCCTTGAATTTGCATGCCTCTAAATCTGAAGGGGAACCGAGACACATACCATTCGATAAGACCGGATGCGCGAAAATATTTTATCGATAGTTACTGGATCAGCACAGATGAAATAACTGTTGCTGGTCTGAAATTGATTATCAGTCACGACGAGCAGGGTCCTTCGATTTCTTGTACCTGGAAATACCCATAGCTGTTCGGGATACTGTAAGTATAGTGGCAGACAAGAGAACCAGTACAGTACCGGGCGTAAAGGCTCTGCAAATAAGAATTGACTGTCAGTTTCTGAGCGTGTAATGTGGTAACCATCTCTGCAAAGACAACCTGTGAAAAAGTGGGCGGACGCGGGTCTACTATCACTGGAGTATACATACTGTCGCGGCAACACCGTCCTTATCACGAATGTCTGAGCCAAACATGTAACCAATGGCTTCTTCATATCCAAATGGTACCTCATAACCTTCCTCGACGAGATTGAGAGCAGTGTTTCCAATAAACTTGAACCCTACGACATATGTCTCAACGTTTGGGTTTCTCGACACCAGAATTTTTCAATGATAAGAGCCTACCAGTCAAACATTCGACAAATTTAAAACCCTCCACTTTGGCAATAGTCTCAAGCATCTTGGAACTGACTGTCGAAGCTACCATTGCAAGCCGTTCTAAGGGCTTTCCGGAAACCTTGTACGACTGAAAGATTAGATGGCCAAAAAGGACACCTAATTGGTCACCAGTGAATGTAGTCCAACGCCCGTCGACGCTAGAAGAAAGGTTTAGAATCAAATCACGTGTGGGATTTTTTTCATACTCTCGTTCTGCAGCAGCGAAGCGGTCAGAATCAGGGTCTTGCGCGAGAACGTATCCTGCTCCATGACGCTCAGCGGTCCTCAAAGCAAGGTCCTGTGCGAAAGAGAAATGAATAATCTGATTACTTCTCGTTTCATCAACACCATTACCAGAGCGCCTGAAATAATCGGGTTGAACGGGTTATAACATGGCATGCTGAGATCAGTTACCTTTCTCTTCCGGGTTTGGAAACCGTACTGTCGGGAATTCAGGATCTGGTTGTTGTTGTTCAACCACAGGTATGTACGCAGCGAACCCAAAAGCAGTAAATGCTTCGGAGACAAAACTGTCACTGACACCATGCATTGAAGTATTGACAAACTTGACATTCATGGCGCCGTTCAGTGAACTAAGATGGATGTCAGATGGGACATAACATGTCATCGATGACCCGTACCGCGATCGAGAAAGGCGTGTTAATTGTTTAAAATACTCATCACGCAGCTCTTGAGTTGAGTCTTGCAGCAAAGGCGACCCAGATAGGGGGCTCCAGTCCCAAATTCGCGGTTCAAGGTTGGCTTTTATGTGGTGGGAGATACCTTCATCGTGAGGAGAAATTATCTGTGGGAACAATGGGCAATGGAGTATAAGGGAACGTAAGTCCTGACCTGTACAGCATTCGCCCAGTATACCTACCCTCCAGTCAGTATCGGCGTATGATAGGACCTTCATCATAGAGGCACATGTACCTTATAACCGTTGTCTTGCTACTACTGTTTCAATGAATTATTCGTACGTGAGGAGATATGTCTTACTTTTGGGTTGTGACTCGCTTCGACCAAACGTGTCAAGGGAGGAATCAATCAGACCAAACGACATGCACACCTGTTATCATGACACCACAGGCGGCGCCAAACCTCTTGACACCAAATGGAACCCTAACTATGATGTTTCCTCTGCCATTTTGATACACCTAGAAGGCTGACTTACAATGGGGTATGAACCAATCCTTGCAGTAAGTAGACCTTGACGCCTTTGGAAATGAATGCTGCTGCCGTTAATTGGGCCCATCGTTCAGAGTTATAGCGGTGATCATGTCCAATAACAACGCCTCTACGAGAAGCATCGCTGACGTTTTCGAGAACATATGCACAGAGACCCTGCGCTTCGACAGTGAAGTTCAGACCAACATGGAAACCGAACAACTGACCTGAGATGCTTGGATGATAGTCAAGTCTGTCTTCCCAAGTGAGAAGTCCAGGACTAAGCTTAGGGAGAAGAAAGAATCACTAGCCATTCATGCGCGCCCAACCTGCCTCCATCTTTCCTCTGAGCCCTAATTACTCCATTGTTGGATCACAGATATTACCAAGAAAACCAAAAGTGCTTACCGGCCGTTCCAAATTCAATCCGAACCCTTTTAGCCGAGGTTATGAGCATGCCTTTTGAGAAATGAAGAAGGGAGTCACCTCATGCGGCTCTCCAACTCCTTGAGATCGCCCGCCTCCCATAGGTCTTGTATCTGCGCACTGGTGGTTGGATTCTGATGAAATCCGATAAAAGCGCTAAGGATTGGGTTCAAATACACAAAAGATTTAATACCTGGTCCATGCGAAGCCATTCATCGACAAGATCCTTTAGAGAAGACATAAGAAATGGTTTGATGCACATGACTATGAATCACTTCTTTATCACCATCATCCATGGCTGAACCATGGAAAATTGGCTACGAACACTTTCATGACGAGCTCACAACGCTCATTACTTGTTATCCACCTCCTTTTATCTACATCAATGACCCCAGTTGCTCAACGTTGACCGCGACGATTGTCTCAACACTTCTAGACAAAATTGCTCACACTCAGATAGGACCCTCCAAGCGCGTCTTCTACGTAAAAATCAATGCTGTCGCGTGTTTCACAACTCGATTGTTATACGACTCAATATTGAACGGGTTGGCAAAGTGGAATACTTCTTGGGCCAATGGATGTCTAAATTGGGGGATTGAAGGAGACACTCTGAGGTTCAATGAGCATTTTGACGCCTTTATCCATGGGCTTCGCGCTCTCAACAACACACATTTATCCGAGAAATTCAAGTCTAAAGGGAAGGGGAAGGCGCAATCAGGTGCAGACGCGGAGGATGTCAGGCTCATCATTGTCGTGGAGCGCGCTGAGAAGTTGAAAGAGATAATGCCTGAACTGCTTGTGCCACTCACGAGATTAACTGAGTTGGTATGTCACCCTATTGCCCCTAGCGAAGTAATATAACAGTGTCACAGACCCAACTTGACCTCTCTGTCATTTTAATATCAGAAGTTCGGTGGGAGGATGTACGACCTTCTTTGGGTGCGTCTCCTGATCCGTACTTCATTGATTTGCCTCCGCAAACAAAAGAAGGTGCGCGCCTTTGGGCTTCCCGACGAGCATGATTAATTTACTTTCAAGTCAAAGTCATCGTGGAACGTCTGATATCCAAGTTCACGTTATCTGAGGACTTCTCCGCAGGACCATACCATCCAACTTTTCATGGGCTCTATTCGCACTTTGTGACGGTTTTATGCGACGTTTGCTATCCCTTTATTCATAATCCACATGAAATCGAATACATCGCGGCGGCACGATGGCCAGGTTTCGTGCAACCTGTCCTAGATCAACAGACTTCGTTAGAGGATGAAATGGACTTAGACGAGCAAAGTGACCATCGGCCTTTAAAACCGCAGGAAGACGTCCGAATGCGACTGAGCAGAATGTTCAACACTTCATTGAACCTTGCTATGGAAGACCTCTACCCCCGCATTAAAAGTGCTTCTGATTGGGCAGAAAGTCACAAGCCAGAACCGAATCTGCTCTCTGCTCAAACCAACCAGATTGCAAGTGCCAGGAACGACGAATCAAAAGACAGCGAGGCTGCTCCATTTACTCTTCCCCGCATGTCAAAATTCATACTTGTGGCATCATTCCTGGCGTCAACAAACCCTGCGAAATCTGACATACGAATGTTCGGCCGAGGGCTTGATGAGAAGAAGCGGAGACGGCGAGCAAGGAAGGCGACGAAAAGTGGTCCAGGGAAGGTCAGATTTACTCGCATAGCAATTAAACCCCAAAGCTCATTTGACTATCAGGTTCCTCAACGACTTTTAGGTCCAGCGTCCTTTGCCCTGGACAGACTTCTTGCCGTTTTAGGTGCGTTACTAGAAGAAAACGACGTAGAAACCCGCTTGACAACTGCTGAGTTTATGGTACCTGGTGAATACACAGATATGGAGACCAGTAGGGCTTCAGTCTACTCTGCGGTGGGTAGTCATCGCAAGTTCGTCTATAATTACACATTTGTGAAAGATTTTGCAGGTGATGAAGCTCACATCGATGCGCCTCATTCATCGAACAACACCAGGAGACAGAATCAATGGTCCCCCGTCATTCAAATGTGGGATCTCGTACCACTTGACACTGATGTTGGCGAAGGAGTTGTCTATCCCCCTGAATGATTTGTTGTGGGATCCTGCGTAGGTAATAGAAGTAGTGGCTGGTAAAGGACCTAAAACAAGATACAAAAATTATTTCTATTACCCTGTCGGAGAACTTTTTTTTTCGTGAATTGCTCTCGAGAGCAAAGATCAGAGACCTCTGCTCTTTCATAAAGCCAATAGGCCATTTTGCGACCCTCTTTCCACCTTTCCCGTATCTCCTTGAATCCAATGGCCGCCAGCATTGCTTTCAAGGTTGGGATATCAAGGTAACGGGAATTGTTTACGCAGGCAGAAGGAAGCTACTGTATCGTCAATAAAAGAAATGGGGTCCTCGAGCTGGACATACAGCAAGAAATAGATGGCCTTTGGGGGCCAAGATGTCATGTGCAATTGAGAGCATGCGACCTAAGTTGGTCGGATGAGAGGAGTTTACGCAAGAGTAGAAATTGAGGTACCTCTATCCTGTGGCACTGGAACAAAGTTTAGGACCAAGCTGAGACTGATAACGTCCCATTTGTGGTAATGTTCAGCTGGGTCAATTTGGAGAAAGTCTTGCTCGACGATAGAGGGATGACGAGAACGAAGATCTATGGAAGTAGGCTGAACCCAGTTTGCACAGATATTATAGTTATCTGGCTTAAGGGCGCCAACTTCGAGCAAACTATGTAGGTTGATCAGCTTTGTTGAAAATTAGTACCACTAATATGGAAACGTACCGGAGCTTGGTTTGCCTGGCTCTGTGAAGTCCAAGGTCCTTCAACCACTTGATGAGTACTCTTTCGCTTCCTCCACCGCGATCAATCCCTTGCCCGACAGCAGACATCCGTTGATACTGTTCTAGTCCACCCAGGCTGGTAATTTCATCTTGAATATCTGCCAGGACCTTCGTCGCCTCCGCACTGACGGTGCTGGTCGCACTACTAGTCGCTTGAAGTTGAGCACGCTGTTTTAGAAGAACATGGAATCTGCGTATGGTTGTTCGACTTGAAAGCGGTGTACTTGAATTGTTGGTCGCAGATTCTACGACAACGATTGGAACTTTCTTTTTCCGAGTTTTGGGCATATCAAGACATGATCAGGAGGGATAACCAAGAATCTTTGTAGAAGGAGGGAAGAAAAAAAAGATACTATGTACACACTTACTACTATTTTTTTATGTATGTCTCCAATTATTTGCCATTGACAATTGAAAGCAACAAACAAATATGCTGTACACCCAACCATCAACCACCAAGCGGCCACCATATCTACGTTAGAAAAATATACAAAACCAGAAGAGTAATACATCAACGTTCAACGTTTGCTTGAAGAACACATTCTAGACAAATCCTCTACCACCACGTTTTGCATCAATCTTTCTGAAGCGCTCATCTTCTTGCCTCTGCGTTGAGACGCTCAGTAAGTGAAAAGCTGAAAAAAAATGTTCTGATACCTTTTTGATAACACATATGGAGGCCAGTAAAAGGCACAAGACAACTGCCATAAAGCCGTATATCTATATAGTAAATGTGAGTGACGAATACGTAGGTTGAGCTGATGGTTCTAGGATCTTACAGTTCTAGCAAAAAATAAATCAGAATCATCATCCGACAAGTCAAAGTCAGTCCACATACGTGAAGATATTGTTAAGTGTCGTGTCTGCAAAGTTGGTAATCGGCTGAACACAGAAATTGGAGGTAACACTGTTGTTCAGACCAATTACGAGGTCGCGACTGGTGCAAAAGCTGCCACCGATCTCCGCGAGATCGTTTCCGTTAAAGTAACCGCAGCATTGAAGCTATGGGAATGAGCATAGGGTAGAGCAGAAAGAAATTAAGAAAACAATACCTGATCTTGCAGTTTGATACGTGTGGCGGAGCTGGCAGCGGCCCATCGGACCTGGAAATTGTTACGTTCTTGAAGGGTGAAGAACCAGATATAGGTTCCAATTATAACAATTCCGATCGCATCGATGAGAAGAGTATAGTTTAACACGACCAGACCAAGGGTTACATGATTCTTTTGGATGATCGCGCCAATAGAGAGTACGAATGTCGCAAGAAGGGTAATTCCGAGGGCTAAGCCGACTTTGGAACAGATGATAAGAAAGTCGTCGATTTCTCTTTTTGGGAAAAAATGAATTTTTACCTGTAAGATAGTTCGAAGTTATAACCAAGTTCAATAAGGTATTTTCCGCTCTCCAGACGATTGAGAATGCGACGGAGACAGCTCCGGCAGCCAGCAGAAGAACGTCCAGAGCGGCCCAGACACCCATCAGTTTCCTGGAAACCATTGTTATGTGAATAAACGAAGGGGTGGTTAAGCTAAAGGCTATCTAGGATTAGCTGAACGTATGACGACTAAGAAGAGGGGTAACATACAATGTATTGAGTTAGGTTCAAAAAGCTAGCTCTCTTTCGAAGAGATGAAGAGAATGAGGTGGCTCTAGCCGCCAAACTGAGAAAGAATTAAAATAGAAAGAAAGGACGTTCAACGTCTGGCGCTAGCGCTGGAAAGAGAATGTGAGATATAAGGCGTACTAAACGGAGAGGCCTGATCGCACCAGAGTATCCCAAGTGGTGACGAGAAAATGGAAGTGGAAGAGAAAAGAGACAATGGACAACTTGGACATGGAATCCAAGTCGCCATGACCACCACGTGACACACCAAAGAGATCACGAACTCACGTGACATTTCGTACGAACTAAGAACTTGTACTTATGTAGGCTAAGGTTAACCGTTACTATTAGTATTAGCACCGTCATCAACTGGTTTCCGACATAATCTCATGAGCAACGAGCGTGCAATTACTTATGTAGAAGTATAAAATTTGCTTCGATCCGAGTCAATACGAAAATTCGGAACCAAAATTTGACACTGCCACGATTGAGTCAGCGTCACACGTAACACCTTTATATTTCTTCTACAAACCACCAAACTCAACAACCCCTTCTACTTTTTAACGCCTTCCATCATGTCGAACGTCGAATGGGACTCTCAGACTGTCATCGGTTTCAAAAGGCAGACCGCCAAGGTCGCAAAGACTGATTCTGAACTCAATGGTGAGTGCGTGTACCTTTGCGTGACCACACACAATTGTCATTCATCATCTTCTCAGCTGTAAGATTACGTTCGGATATCCGTAACTCATACATGACTCAAAGACCATGCATAGGCCCGGCGGAGTGGTGCAGTCGTTGGAACTGACAAAAAACTTTCAGTTGGTAACAAAGCCAACACAGGTGCTTCGCCTAGCCATAAATCCTTTTCTCAACTTCTGACCTTGAGATATAGGGACTGATCACCAGCGTATAGCCAAACTTGACCGCGAGAATGAGGTCGCTCCTCCCACTAAGGTTGCTCCCAATGTTGGTCGTGTGAGTATCTCAGTCTGCAAATCAAGTAATCATAATCCCCATTCTGATGTCTTTCAGGCCATTCAAGATGGGCGTACGGCCCTCAAACTGTCGCAGAAGGATCTTGCCCAGAAGGTCAACGAAAAACCTTCTGTGATTCAAGATTACGAATCTGGCAAGGCAATTCCAAATGCACAGATCTTGGGCAAGATGGAACGCATTCTGGGTATAAAGCTTCGTGGTGGGTTCAGTTTCCTATTGGATAATGCCATGCAAACTCGTGTTCTACAGGATCGGATATTGGGAAGAAGCTGGAGGCCAAAAAGTCCTCATCATAGCTTTCTTCAATATATTGCACTATTGATCGACCCATTCATTGCCTGTAACATTTAGAGTCTTAGATGTATGTTGGAAATATAACTGTTTGCCGATAATGAACCCAGTGTTATTGTGACAGATGTCTCCAGCACACCAGATTTTATCGTGAAGGGTCAGCGTCCTGAGTACCCTGTGTTGGGATGAGTTGTATTTGCTCCCAGGTCAGTTTCAACGACGTACGTATGTGATGTAATCGGGACTCTCGCACGCTTTGTACTCTTTAAGTAATTCTTCACAGGTTGCTCTGTCGAAAATTAGTGACAAGGGCCAGCGAGCAAACGAAGATCGACTTACCTTGCATCGTCAAACTCTTCCAGCCCACCCTCAAACATTTTCTCCTTCTTATATTGCTCCAAAAAAGCGTTTCGTTTCCGCAATCGGTCAAATTGGTCGAGAATACGTTTAAATAACGAGGCGATGCTTGTATGGTTGGCGAGCATAAGTCCACTCACTCGATGATTCGTCGTAATATATGGAGATTTCCGTGTCAAGGCTACTTGAATTGACGCTGGTCCCCAGGGTATGAAATTTGCAAGTTGTCGTTCACGTATCCGCAACAGAGATTGATGAACCTGAGGACTATTTTAGAGCGGACATCGATACGATGAAAATGAAGCCTGACATCTGTAGGATCAACATCACCTTGAATAATATTGAGAATGGATATATAACATGCTGTTTTGCTTGGTGTGGTAGAGACCATGCGGTTCTTGGGTTGTAGTAACCGTCTCATGACATCAAGAACAGTTGTTCTACGTATAGGTTTTGCCTGCAAAACAGGAGTCGAGTGAGTTATTATCACCGTAATTCACGAAAAAATTTATCACCTTGTCTATTTGATCACTTGTAAAAGGAGTGTACGAAGTCATCAAGAAATGACAACGAGGAGTCGGAATGAGCGACGCAATAATGCCAACCAGATCATTATTCATATAACCTGGGTATCTAAGAGTTTGTGTGCTGGCTGCCATGACTGTCGCAACCTATTGAAATAATGAGCATATCAGAACACTGTGAAAGGAATTAGAATTGGCTTGCGAGTTGGTTTGTCTGGTCAAATGAGGGTGTTTGGACGTGCAATCGATCGGCTGAAATCCGCGCCAGAGCGCTATTGTCCAGAACCACCACCGAGTCTGCGTGATTCACGAGGCGTTTAAGTGTAAGTAAAGAGTTATATGGTTGAACAACGACATCGCCCTCTTGCGAATTCGGGAATACGCTATACGTCTGGATTAGCTTTTTTGGGAATTTATCGTTTAGCCGCTCCAAGATGAAGGATCCAAGACCAGAGCCGGTTCCCCCAGCAATTGAATGGGTGAGCATGAAGCCCTTTCAAATTTCAAAACACGTTAATGGTCAGCGGGAAAGGAGGGGAAAAAAATAACCTCTAGGGAATCACTTCCTTCTGCCTCTCGATCAATCATTTCCATAACTTCCTCGTAGATTTTTTCACCAGACGCATAGCCTTGAGCCCAGTTATTACCAGCTCCTCCACCGTCCTTTGAAACGAATATATTTTCTGGATTGTACAGGCCCGCGTAAGGAGATGTGAGAATGTTGTTGATCACCTACGTGCTGCTTAGCAAAACGCGTCAGTTACACACAGCGCGTTAAACTGACCCTTGGCTCCAGATCAACCAGTATGGCGCGAGGGATGTAATGTTCATCATCGGCCTGATAAAAGAAAACGTCTTTTCGATCGCCACCTTCCGTTGCCCATTCTTCCAGTATGCCCTCCTTATTAATCCCATGCTCTGCACATAAGCGTTGCCAGTAAACCGAACCCACTATACTGAATGAGATTGGGCAGTCCTGAACGGATGGTTGAATAGGAACGCACTTTGGTTTCCGCATTGTCCGAGCTGAACAGTGACGATTTCTCGAGGCATGTTGTAACTTGAACGTACTAGTAATCAAAGGTCATAATGATATTTATGGTCACAAACTACATATAGTCACGCGCGCTCAAGACGTTGCGAAATATTCCAAACGACGTTTGGACTAATTCTGATACATGAAGCCTATTTTATAAGTACTGAGAATACATCGAAAGTCACACCATCCAATTGAAGTTCTCTGAAAGGGCCAGATAGCATTGCTAGGAGGAAAGATATACCAAAGCCAAAAACAGAAGAAAGACCGTGCAATGGAAACTAGACATGCTTAAGCTTGGGATGGCGGACGACGACTGTGCACTGTCCGAGGATGACGATGAAGTTTCGCAGACTCCCGAGCCCTTTAACAAAGAAGACGGAACGAGAACGACGGGAACGCCTCCTTTTGTGTATTCGACATCAATGTACCCGCTAGCTCCGATGTCCCATTGTTGACAAGTGAGGATGCTGTATTCATGACGACCTGAGCAACAAAGAAATCAAAAAATATTGATGGAACTTACTTGATTGTAGCTGTGCTAGCCTGGTAAGATGTGGCAACAGCAATATGAGTGCCATTTTGAGGCTACATTTGAGGTCAACAGTTAAAGTCTTGACGCAGAGATTGCGACTGGAGAAACCCACCGGAGATCCGAGGGTTGTCACTACTGAGATGATGTCGCCCTTCTTAATGGCAAGGGCGCTTGAGGTGGAAGCTAAAATTTCCGCTCGCTGCGTCGACCAGTCTGTCGTGTTCACAAAAAAGTTTCGGACCTGAAATTGCTCAAGCTCTGGGTACGGAGGGAATTGGGATAAAATCACCTTGTTTAACGTAGACATAAGGTCGTATGTGGCGGTCTTCTGATAGTTTGAAGTCCAAAGAGGCTCACGATTATACTGTAATGATGGTAAGATGGCATGAATGATAAGTATTGTTGCGGCAGCCTCACAGGATCCGTATTTCCACTAAATCCTTGTTCCTGGCCGTAGTAAACGATGGGTATTCCATCGGTCAAAAATGTCATGACCATGGCATTGCTAGAGGAGTAATAAGCCATCAATTATGCAGATCAGGATCTTGCGTACTAGAGGGTCTGAGGATCGACAGATAGATTGTGCCATCGAGGTATGTCTTGATTTTCTAGGAAATTACCGAGAAGAGTGACATCCTATGATAATTTTAGATGACAGATGTTTGGGTGCAAGGTTAGTTTTACGTACCGAGAATTGTTGCTGAGATTGTTCCATGACCTGAACTAATGCAGACACGTTATTGGGACCTGGTAGGGTAAAGGCTTCCACAAGGCCTGAATAGAATGGATAATTGAGGACCGAATCAAGAGATTGAGAACCTTGATATTGCGCCACCGGTCTAAAGGGACTTGAAAATAAGGTTTCCAAGATCAGACGTTGACTTACTCGACCTCGATGCCACCGAAAACTTCCCCCATGCAAAAGACACCCGCCTTTGCACAGAAAGCAGGCCAAAAGTCCATCTGAACGTGTCTGATAATACGCGGTGAGTCATGGTTTCCGTGCTCGGTTCATTACAGACTAACTTGGCAGCTACAAATTTCTCTGAGCTAACTTTCATGCCAAATTGAAATGACCTCACCATCAATGCGAAGCCCATCAATATTATATTCCTGAACCAGTTTTTGTATCCAATCACCATATCGTTCAATTACGACAGAGTTGCTTGTGTTGAGATCTGGCAAGGCAACTTTGGTATCTCCTAGCCAACAATTCTGCTCGCTCGTCGTGTTACCCCATTCAATTGGGCAGTACGGATGATAGTAAGACTGGGTTTATATTAGTTCAAAAGTGTGCCCCACGAAAAGTCGAAATGAGGAAGCAGACCTGGTCATTGAAAAGGTAGGGTGAATAATCTGGTGTGGTAGACGTCGCCATGACGTTGTTGACAACAACATCAACCATAAGGTACCTACAACTTCGCATCAGCCAGGGCTTGAGAGCTGATGAAAAGAAATGACAAACATGTTGCGGCGATGAAGCTCCGTGGACAGATTCTTGAGGTCGTCAGAAGTCCCAAAATGTTCATTAATTTGGGAGATGTCTGCTATCCAATATCCATGGTACGCATCGCCATATGCTGTTCGAGGGCCCTCGTAATTCTGATTGACGGGACTTATCCAGACTAGAGAGGCAACACAATGTCAACGAGTGATGTCAAAGAAAACACAGATAACCCCCACCTGCTGTAAACCCTGCATCCTGTATGTAGTCAAGATTATTCTGAATGCTATAAGAGAATGAGAAATGAGGTCAATATGTATATAGTGCAGGAAATAAAATAAATATATCTGACGTTGTCCAAGTACCACCGCACCATGTCTGTGCCCCTGGGTCACATTTGTCTGTAGCGGCACCCTCTGGAAGAGCATAGCGATCGGTAATTAGCCTGTGAATGATATCAATACTTGGTGCTGCGTTCTGGATGACGATGAGAGTTACTGGTATATTGAGCGGCCTCTCCATTGGTCTGCTGTAGCAGCTGACGTGAGAAGGGGTAGATGGAGAAGAATCCAAGGGAGAATCATAATGAAAGAAGGTAATATTTCAAAGGAATGCCAGCTTCTGAGTAAGTAGGGGAGAAAGGAACGAAGCTGTTGAGTTATTAAGATTGACGTGGAACCACTTGCACGAAAGATTAGAAGCTCAAGTCAAGTTATGCATGATCAACAAGTGAAATAAAAAAAAAATCACGGCCGCCGTTTCCCCACATGATGATGGTCATATTACGGATCAATTGTGGCGTTGTCCCTCACAACTCCAGCAGTAACCATGTTGGTCCATTCTTTCACGTTTTATGGCTGGACTCTATGTCTCTGGATACTAGTAATACCCTTTCAGGTAACAATTTTAGCGTCTCTTCACTTCCTTCCCGTTGACGTTGGCTGCGCAGTATGGATACCATATATCAGCCCTCAACCAAATTCAAGCTGTTTTGACCTGCAATAATGACACAAATCACATTCTCGACACTTTTCCAATCTGTATAGATATGTCAGAGCTCACATTCTCTGTTATCACCGCAATATTCACCGTAGGCGGTCTCACTGGGAGCTTGGTTGCAAATCTCGTCATGGATAAATGGGGACGCAAGGGGGCAACAATCATCAGTGCTCTTCTTACCGCCGTTGGCGCAGGTCTCATGGGTATCGGTACTTCTGTTGGCGTCTTCGGACTCGGCAGGTATGCTCCAATGATTAGCATTTTCAAGGAAATACATTGACATCCCCCTCAATAGATTCATCATTGGATTGGGTTCAGGCGTTGGCATATGCGTTTCCCCTGTGTTCTTATCGGAAATCGCTCCTTCCTCCATAAGCGGCACTGTCGGGGTTCTCACTCAGTTTGGAATCGTATTAGGTATAATGACCACACAGGCAATGGGTCTACGCTTCGCAACTCCCACCCAGTGGCGTGTGGTTTTTTTCTTCTCTTTCCTTCTTTCTGCAGGCCACATTCTTCTCAGTTACATTGCCGCGGAATCACCTGTATGGCTCGGAAACCGTGGGCGGCAAGATGACAGAAAGCACGTGTGCAATAAACTATGGGTCCCTGGCGCAAGCGATACAGGTCAACTTTTGAAAAGCTTTTTTACCTGGAGTACTCAACCATGCCACTTACAGCGGACTCGGATTCTGACCCTTTACTTGACAATCTCGAGGCGCGGCGAGAAAACTCTCAAGTCATGACAATAACAGTTCCCAAACTTCTAGTTGCGCGGGAAATGAGGAGACCGCTCGCCATCATCTGCCTAGCAATGGCTGCACAACAATTATCTGGTAAGTACCAAACCGCAAGGGAAATGTAACTTTTTTGTTGAACGCCGGCACAAAAGGAATCAATGCAGGTTTGTCGCTTCAAAGTGGTCGCATCATTCAGTGTAAAACAAAACTTTCCAAAGTGCTCTACTACAGCAATGCTATCCTGTCCAAAGCCCTACCAGAATTGGGTCCTTACGTTTCACTTGGTATCACCATCGTCAATGTCATCATGACATTCCCTCCGATTGTGCTGATAGAAGTGTGTTCTACTTTTTTTTTTGTCTGGCAGTCTTCATTGCTAAAATTATTGTAGCGAGTTGGACGACAACGCCTTTTAGCCATCTCCAGTTTTGGTAGCTTATTGTCGCTGTTTGCGGTTGCTTTTGGGCTGAACTCCGGTTGGGTTATTTTGCCCAGTGTTGCAATCTTAACCTTTGTCATGTATGTCTTGTTTTCTGTGCAAATGATTGATATTCTCATCACCTCGCTTGATGTAGGTCATTTGCTGTGGGTTTGGGTCCTATACCATTCGTAATGGTGCCGGAAGTTTCTCCTCCCCATGTATGTCATTTGATTGTGCTCCAACGTTTTCTTCATGAAAAAAAAATGTAGGCGGTCTCAGCATTGTCAGCGGTTGCCCTCTCATTGAACTGCAAGTCTCTATCTTACGGTTAAACTTTGCGCGTACTTACGACAGATTAAAAAATAGGGGCGGTCAACTTTAGTGTGGGACTTGTTTTTTTGCCATTGCGTAGTTTTATGTCGGGTGGTGAAGCGGGAAAGGAAGGACGGGTGTTTTATGTCTTTGGAACAATCTTGTTTGTGTTGATGTTCGTACTGTTACGGATGTACAATGGTCGGAGTTAAAATAGAATTGAGGCTCCGCTCATCCGAGCGTGTGACGGTGACTTGGAAGTCGTTTGCCGTTGTTGGAGGACGTTCACCACTCTTTCTTTCTCTTCCTTCATCTCCTAAAAAGCTTACAAAACGGCGACAGGAGCTGGGAGCGTCGCTCGTCGCTCGGTGACTCCATCCAGGCTGTCCCACATGGACAATCCGCCGTCAACGAACATTCACACCATCGTCAAGGCTCAGATAGTCTTTCTTCTTTCCACACTTACAGAGGACAACTTCGAGCGAAACCAGATTGAGATTCGTTCCGTATGTTTTTTTCGACTCATTTTGTATTTTTCTCGAAATTCTGACGGGTCTTGAATAGCTATCTGAGCAACATGGAATTGACACCTACTTGCACTTTATACGTCGTCTCATCGTCCATTCCCAAAATCGTCTTACTTCAGCAGCACCACCTACCTCGTTTGATCCTTCTGCATCTCTGACCTTCCGCCTTCTTGTTCAGGAGACTCAACGTCTTGCTCGCGACCCGTTTCTCGCAGACCGCTTTCGTGAGGGGATTGACAAAGGGGAAGGGGATATATTCAGGCAATTCGATTTAGGACGATTTGCGGATCGTATCAATCTCCGTCCCCTTGAGAGGCTTGTGCTCGCTTCATCCATTATTTCCTCCCCTACTCGCCGAGAACTGGCCAATCAAGCCACCAGCATGATTCACAACGAATTCGAAAATGCCCTCATAGCCCTTGGTCATAATCCATCGTTCGACCATGCAGATTTGTCTCCAAATCAGATTACAAAACTTCTGACCAGTCTTCTTTGCGACGTTCATGCTGACTCAACCGTCCTTGAACCCTCGCAAGTCAAAGGTCTAATAACTGCAGTCCAAACCAAGTACGGAAAGGATACTGTAGCACCCGTTATTCATCGCATCCTTCTCAATCTGAGGTAGGCCGTGCTCCTCGTCATCCTTTACTTCTTTCTCATACTGAAAACTTGCCGAAAAAGCTTGTCGCCCAACACATCCCTCGTCGACCTTCTTCTCCAGCTGGGACCTGATATCACAAGTGATGCTGACGTAGTCAGGTCTCTGTTAGGACGTTATGGAATTACTGACGCCAATCCTCCCCGTGACCATGCGTTGTTAGAAACAATGACTGCATTGAGTCGGCAGGCTGCCGAGGGCAAGCCATTATGTGACGTTGGCGCTTTAGTTCGTGCATTCAGCAGTTTTGTGAGTACTCTGTTGTTTCTGTGGAAAACCTGCCTTGACCCTTGAAACCAGAATGTGAACCTCAACTGGCCTAGTGTCATCAAGTCCTTCGACAAACCAGATCGTTTGGGAGTAGATACTGCCACACTCAAGTTGCTGATCGCCGTCCTTCTCAATTCACCTCGTGAAGTCAAGCCCCATGCTGTTGCTGGGTTTTGGGAAGTCTGGAGCAATCCGCTATATCAACTTCGATTGCTCGATGCCCTTCTTTCCCTGCCTGCTGATACCTTCAATTTTGTCCAGCTGCCAGGTCAGCGTATTGTAACGGTCGATGATGTGGCTATAGCCAGCCCTACAATCAAATCCTTGGCTGCTAATGTTCAAGGTCACACGTGGAATTCATTGGAGCTGTTTGAAGTCCTCGTCCGACTAGCAGATTCAGATTCAATAGAGATCAGGGCTTGCGTTAGAGATATGTTGGACAAGGCCATCAAAATCAGTGCCGAATTGGTGCATATGGGCCTGCTGCAAGTACCCGTAAGCACTTCTTATTTCACGATCCTCCTTTTTTTACTTGATATTTCTCTAGGAGGAGTCTTGGAACGAGATACGACTTGAATATTCTCGAAAACTCCTCGCCATGTTTCTTGCGGGGCACCCCAATCACCAACTCGTGTTCATGAGAATATGGCAAATTGAACCGACGTATCTTACCAGCGCTTTCAGGGACTTCTACGAAGAAAACCCTCTCAATATCACTCGGATCTTGGATGTTGCCCAGGACCTCAAGGTACGCAAAATCTTATCTGCGCATTATTTTTCTTCATGTCCTATAACACAGATACTTGAAGCTTTGCTCGACGTTCGCCCGTTCGTGTTTGCCCTTGACGTGGCAGCTTTAGCCTCACGACGAGAATATCTCAATCTCGACAAGTGGCTTGCGGATAATGTAGCAAATCACGGCGGCGAATTCCTCCATTCCGTGATACTTTTCCTGGAGTCGAAAATGGAAAGCGAAAAAGCATCGAGAATATCGGATCCAGCGGTGGAAAGCCGTACCATGTCTCTCAGTCCCAATACCATAACCATTATGCTTCGTGTCCTGCGTAACAAGTACGTCCTCCATCTTTCGTAATACGAATCTAATTTGAACATTGAATTTTCCCAGCTCTTCTTCTATGGATGAAGGAGACATTGAATTCAGCCGTGAAATTCGTGATGTCTGCCTTCAAGTTCATCCCCGGCTCATGAGTCTATTACCCGGGAACGACGTTGAACCAGGCTTTACTGTCGTCAGTTATTCCGCAGAGATAGAGGCCGAAGTAGATGCCATCTACAAGCAGATGTATGATGAAAACATCACGATCAATGAGGTCATTGCTATGCTGCAACGTCACAAGGACTCTGCCAATTCTCGTGATCACGAAATCTTTTCATGCATGCTCCATTTCCTTTTCGACGAATACAAGTTCTTCCAATCCTACTATCCCGCACGCGAGCTTGCCATGACGGGATATCTGTTTGGATCCCTCATCCAGAACCAACTCCTCGAAAACATTCCCTTTGGCATTGCCATTCGATATATTCTCGATGCCCTCAATTGCCCTCCCGAAACCAATCTGTTCAAGTTTGGTCTTCAAGCCCTGGGGCAGTTCGAATCGAGGCTCCCGGAATGGCAGCCAATATGTGCTGCGTTGGTCAACATCCCCCAACTCGCAGACGTGCGGCCCGATTTGATTGCCAACATCCATCAAGCTGTGACCAATCCGAGCAACCCTGATCCTCGAGGAGATGGTTTTGTTACGCGGGGATATTCTTCAGATCTAGTCGTTTTTTCCGCTATCCAACCCGATATCTTCGATGGAGACGTCGAAATTCCAAGCGAGGAGCAGTCTGACCGCATCCTCTTCATAGTCAATAATCTTGCTCCCAGCAATTTCGACGCCAAAGTTACGGAGATGCGCGACCAATTCGACGACGTTCACGCTCGATGGTTTGCAAATTATCTCGTGGACCAGCGTGTCAGCATAGAACCAAACAATCATGGGCTTTACCTTCGGTTTTTGGATGCGCTTGACCGGCCAAAACTGCTGGCCTGGATACTCCAAGAGACGGTTGTCAAGGCAGCTGCCATGCTTAATTCTGAACGAGTTTTACAGTCGGGCTCTGAGCGAAACACGTTGAAGAACGTTGGTTCTTGGCTTGGCACCATTACGCTGGCGCGCGACCGGCCAATACTGCACAAGAACCTCTCATTCAAGGATTTGTTGACCGAGGGATACGAATCTGGTCGATTGGTCGTGGCAATCCCCTTTGTTTGTAAGACCTTGGAACCATGTGTCAAGTCCAAAGTTTTCAAACCCCCCAACCCGTGGTTAATGGCTGTCATCAGCTTATTAGCGGAGCTATATCATTTTGCGGAATTGAAGTTGAATCTCAAGTTCGAAATTGAAGTCCTTTGCAAGGCTCTCGACATCGACCTTGACACCGTTGAGGTAACGACCATCCTGAGACACCGACCTCTAGCGGATTCAGGCCTTCCGCTACCAGAATACGTCCTTGACATAAACACAATCCCCATGGGTGGTGACCAAACTGTACCAGGAGAGGCACAACTATTGCCTTTGGGGCCAGCAAGCGCTTCGGACTCCCATCGGGCCGTTGGCGCTCATATCGAAGCGATTCTCTCTGCTCTTCAGCTGCATGTGCTAGTCAACCCTCAGCTGGCCCCCTTGAATGTAAACCATGCCTTCAAACGGGCAATTCAGATGGCAGTTGACCGTGCTGTCAGAGAGGTCAGTCAAGTTGATCACGATCTGCCCACAAGATACTGACTGACTTCGGCTTGAGATCATATTACCTGTTGTGGAACGCTCAGTTACTATTGCAGGAATCTCCACTCGAGAACTCGTCGCGAAAGATTTTGTTACAGAGGCGAACGAGGATAAATTGCGCCACGCAGGCCATTTAATGGCCAAAAAGCTGGCAGGAAGCTTGGCCTTGGTCACATGCAAGGAACCACTGAAAAGCAATCTAGCGACGCACTTGCGTCAGTTCCTGACTGATCACGGTTTTGCAGAGGTATTACCTTGTTATCAGCTAGCAAGACCTTTTACTGACGTGAATTATTAGTTGGTCCCTGAACAAGTAGTACAAATGATCGTTGCGGATAACTTGCCAATTGCTTGTTCAGCCATCGAAAAGGCCGCCATGGAACGTGCAATTTCCGACATCGACGAAGGTTTTGCTGCATCTTATGATGCCAGGAGGCGACACCGTGAAGTACGTATATCTCTGCTCATATAATCCAATTTGTTTGTTGATCACGAAACAGCTGCGGAATGGTCAACCTTTCTGGGACCCTTCTGCCCCGACATCGAATTTCGGTGCCAACCTTCCCGACCCATTGCGAATCCGGTCTAGTGGGCTGCAATCTCTTCAAGCAGGTGTTTATGAAGATTTTGGTATGATCATTGCCAAAAAGTCGTTCAACGTCTCAAGAAATTTATAGCCTCAGACATAAAACGGAGGATTGCTAGTAGACCCAGCTCTACAATGTCTTTTACTACCCCAGCACTTTACCCTTCTTCTCCTCCAAACGATCTCCCCGGGTTTCATAGTCATGGTGAGGCCATGGAACGCTTCAGTGTGAGTCGGTTTCTCAACAATAGGGGAACTTTCCATTCATCATTTTCCGAAGGCTTTGACAAGAGATCTAGAAGCAATTTTACTCCAGCTACCTTTACAGTCCCACGAATCAGATTCCTCTCCGAACCATGACATTCGGATGATTGTGGGCCAAATACTAGTTTTAGCTAATGAAGCAGGTGAACGCCAGCGCACTCCTCTAATGATGTCGCAGAAAATAGTCCAGCTCCTTTACAAAACACCCTCTCAGCTTGGCCGAGATGTATATGTGGCTCTTCTTGGCCGCCTGTGCCGACAATTTGAAGATGTAGAGAGGGAGGCAATAACTTGGCTTCTCTATGCGGAAGATGAGGTACGTCGACCCGCTAAATTGTATTCATTGTCTGAAGGACCATTCTTTCCAGCGAAAATACAACGTTAATGTAACTGTGACATTGTTGCGAAGTGGTCTCATT